>JAURVB010012826.1:0-195818 GCA_033002965.1 Piper betle
TGAATACGTCCAAAAAGGAGCAACCAAGGTCACTTGGCGTCCAGATATAAACGTACTTTGCTCCCACATAACACATGATGGGTAGAGGATAGACGAAACAAAAGCAGTGCATTGTGATGGTTAGAGATGAAAAATATGATAACATTAGCATCAGCAGCAGCTTGGAAAGAAATATGCAGACTAATTTTAATGTCTTTAAACATTTCATTTATACCTTGATAGAGCTTCTTTGAGAAATGACCTAACTCTGCAAACATTGCTTCAGATTCTGGCAGAACCATAGACTACATTAGTGAATTTATAGCACAACCAAGTGGCAGTAGCTCACCGTATATCATGGGAACTCACCAGAAATGCATAGAAATTACTCCCGCCCATAGACTTCCACTTGTGGACTTCTCTTCTTCAGACACTTGTATACAGCAACAGGAGAAAGAGCATTGAAAATACTACCAAAATTGGCTATCAACCAAACTGAAGTCAGCCAACCAAACTAGGAATATAAATCAAAGGAACTTACTTAATTGAAGTCATGTGTCCAAGAGGATCGAAGCTTTAGGCTCTGAAGAAAACACCGTCAGTCAAATGCACAGATGCTCAGTAAATTAATGGATCAAAGAACAAATAAAAGAGAATGAACAAATTATGATGTTACTTTTAAATACTCACACTGATCAACAATATTAACCAGGGCTCTTTCTAGATCTGCAGATGAGGAATATACTACTACATAAAAAAGGTTCCATTAGAAATCAAATTCATTCAGGAAAACATCTAAACAAAAAAAAAAAAAATGCAACTACCACAAATGCCCAGAGATTATATAGCAAACCATAAATTGCAGGCAAGGGTACTCTAATAGCAATCACCATGCAAAACCCGAGGAACACTAAGAAAATCATCAAATAATGGGTGCTTTTATGCTTTTCTATTACACGTCTAGCCTTTGATGCAATTCTTTTCACAGGAATATTCTCCATCTCATATGTCAGAAAATTATCTCTTCCATTTGATGATTTGGAAGGAGGCCCACATTGGCAGGCCTGCATAACAATGAGTACAGAGCAAAAACACCACCTGTATGAAAATGAATGATATTAGAAATGCATGCTTCGGTTTCTAAATTCAAGTTGTTAATGCGAATACCGAGTAAAATAAGTGTGTTGAATCATACTTTCACCACCGTCACTAGCATTTAAAACTATTAAGATGTACTTTACAAGAGGAATCAAAGTCATCGTCCAAAACATTAGGGACAAGAGACCATATAAATCATCCTTCGATGTTATATTGTATTTGTCATACGGAATTGTCTCAAACACAAACAAAGGTGAAATGCTAAAGTGACCATATACTACTCCAAGGCTCTGAAAAGCTAACAGTAGTGTATGTTTCCCTCCTCTCTCTGATGTTCCCCCTGCTGCCAAAGCCATACTCCAGGCAGAGAAAATGAACAAAGCACAAAAATTCACATGTTTCATAAATAGATGCAAGTGCGTATATCTATTTAGTGTTGGGAAATTATACACTCCAGCGAAAACAAGCCAGAAAATATTTCCCTTACTCGATGAAATGAATAGGAGACACCCAAGATAAAGATGGATGAAGCTTTCCTCCCAATTTAGAGAAAAGAAACCAACCTATTCGATCAACTTTGATTAAGAAATCTTTTACAATCAAGTATCGAAAATAAAATTTGAGAAAACTCTCCTAACCTAAATCAGATCAATAACAAGATCTGAAAGATACAATTCTTGAGAAATTGAGAAAACTAACATACACCTCAAATGAAAAATGGATCAATCTCACACCCTGGATTATGACCCTACTTCAACTTGAGATGATGAAAAGCTTCTCCAAACTCTCCCCTTGTGAGTGAAACCACTCCCCGTTATATGTGGAAAAACTCCACCCAAGACATGTAGAAAATTCTACCAAAGTGTGAAAAACTTCACCCCAATAAAAGTAGAAACTCTACCAAAATATGGAAAACTCCACCCAAAGAGTAACACTACTCCGAATTACAATCTACAGACGAAGGTAGAGAAAGAAAAGAAATTAACCACTGTTGATCTTGTCGAAGAACCCGAAGTCATATCTTCACCTCACAACAAACAATTTCACTTTCTTCTCCCACATGCACTACCAATGCACTACCAATAGTGACCTTGTCTAGATCTGTAATCCCTCAAGTCTCCCCTAAAGGAGAACACTCCATGGAACTTCCCCAAAGAGAAAGCACACCAAACACATACCTCTAATCACATATTTATAGACTAGAGATATGAATACCACTTGGAAATGAAGAGCCAACTCCAAACACTACTTCTTGAGCATTGGAATCCTCACTAATGAGTCTCTTCACGTATTCCACAAACTCTCATCGAATTCGTCATACCTCTTAGTTTATCTTCATGTCTTCACGACTTTCAATGTGACTGAATGCTTTCTCATGGGAGGGAATATCTCAACATTTAGTACTAACAAAGAACTTGAATATCTAGTCAGTATTAACATATTGCCTCGAGCACAAATAATCTCGATAAAACCAATTACATCTTCTCTTTCAAGTCCCTCTAAACATTGCTATACTGAAAAACGAACATGGACTCTTCAGACTTAAATCCAAGAATTCTACCTACTTAGTGTTAGAATGGATTAATTTACATATGATATATTGTAACACTTAAAAACAACTGATCTGTTCTCAATGCCGCCAAAAAAAGCAACGGATTCCTACTACAATTATATATAGGCAAAACCTCCTTTGAGAAGGCTAGCTCAAAGGAGCTAGTTCTGAGTTGGGATTCCTTTGACCTACTACCATACCAACTCAAACTCAAGAATCAACAACTAGTAGCAACATTTAATTTACAAAAACACCAACTCCAATACCTTTCTCAGAAAAGAAGTCTGGTAAAAACTGTTGGGTTTGTCTCACATCGGTCATAAAGGTTGTTGGTGACTTGTATATAGGCTAATAGGAAAGCTTTAATTCTTGAGCTAATTTTTAGATTAAGAGAAGCCCGCGACACCTATTATAAGTTTCTTTAGTTATTTAAAGTCCTTTTGGGGGCCTAAAGGGCCCAATAGTGGTTTTGGAGCTTGGGTAGAGGGCCTAAAGGGCCCAACAAGTAGTATGAGAGCCAAATTCGAGCCGGGTTTGCCTGCACCGATTGTTGTTATTTCTTTCATGGGTTCCACCTGATGATTTGAAGAGGAGTTTGCTAGGCGGGTGTCATCTGATTTAAGGGGAGTGTGTTAGACGATGATAGTTTCGGGCCACGCTGATGTGTAAAGGGGAGTTGTTGAGTTTGTCCCACATTGGTCGTAGAGGTTGTTGGTGACATGTATATAGGCTAATGGCAAAGCCTTAATTCTTGACCTAGTTTTTGGATTAAGAGAGGCCTGTGATACCTATTGCGAGTTTCCTTTAGTTGTTTAAAGTGAAGGGTCCAACAGTGGTTTCGGAGCTTGGGTGGGGGCCCAAAGAGCCCATAAAAACGATGATGTAGCTTTACTAGTTGCAAGAATTAAAATAACAAAAAAACAAACAACAATCTGGTTTCTTCCTCTTACTTCGAGCTGCTCTATTGCTATGGCTACCAGCAATACCGGACTCCATAGAGTAAAACTATCCCAAGGATGCCAAGACTGATGATGTATGCAAGCAGAGTGCAGAACCAGAGTGGGTCAATCCAAATGAAGCTTCTTTGGCGGATAACACTAGAGAGAGCCCTGCACCAACTTTAAAAGACATGGATTTTTTAACACTTTAAACTGTCTTGCCCTCTGGCCGTGCCGTCCATTGATATATGTTTATTACTAAAAAATTAAATTGAAAGAGCAATGTGTTTTGGCTTGTTTGAAATCTTTGATTGATGTACGAGGGCATGAAACGGCATGTTTCAGTGATCAACTGCCATGTTCCACCAATGGTTGAAGTTTTATATAATGACCTAAGTGTATAGTAGCATTGAGTGACGTACATATATGGGAATTTCTTTCATACCACTGGTTTCATACTGCTACTCAAAATTGCTCATGTCCACAAAAGTTCGGAGCATCACATGTTTTATAGCAACACACACACACACACATATATATACACACACACATACAAGTGTTGCAAAGACGAACTTCATATCAAATGCTTGGAATTTTGAAATCTAAAAAACTATGAATTCATTTGAATCTCACGATGAATCGGTCAAAAATGTGCTAATTTTGTCAACCTATTGACAACAACCCATGCTGCATCCATCTGTCACCTACCTGGAAGGGATAGACGTGTGACAAAGTTACACATGTACAATCTCACTTCAACTCTAGCGATGGTAACGAGTGCAACAAACTGTCAAGCCTCTGGTGCTCATCTCTACCTACTAATAGACAAGACATCATGACACAATGTTGAGAACATCTTTCTTCAACCCTGGACACTAATAAGATCGACACAAGTCATGATGCATCTTCATGGAGCTTAGTTGCACCGTGAACCTCGAGTAATGGGCCTTGTGAAGAATGTCTCCATCGCAATCGGGAAATTTTGCAACACATATAACCATCCTCTTGTCCGGTACAAATTGTCTGCCTCTCTAACCAACCCGGAATGAGTCCCTTGAAGGAACCAGTGCTCTAGCAACTGATCAACTGCCTATGCCTATCTGATACGGTTTATCATAATTGGACTAATCGCCAGCCTCTCTAATACTGCCACGAGGTGTCGGTTGGCTACATCCTCCCTCTGGTCTTCATACTATATACCTATAGCTACCAATCTGGCTCCACTTACTACTGGCCTTCTACTCAGTGCATCAGCAACCACATTTACAGATGGTAGGTAATGTCAATGTCATAATCCGCCAAGAACTCCAACTATTTGTATTGTTTACTATTTAGATCCTTCTACATGAAGATGTACTCAAGCTCTTATGATCGTCAAAGACCTGGAGACATTCAATATAGATAATGTCTCCATATGCAAATACAACCACTGTAAGTTCTAAGTCATGTGTGGGGTAGTTCTATCCATGCACTTTCAACTGTGGGAAGCATAGGCTATCACTCTACCTCTTTGCATCAACCACAACCCAACCTACATTGGAGGCATCACTGCATACTACAAATTCATCATGGTCATCTGGTAAACTCAACACCAATGCGGTAGTGAGTTTCTCCTTCAGAGTTTAGAAACTTTGCTCACATGTATCTATCCACACGAAGTGCTCCTCCTTCCTAGTCAACCGTGTGAAGGGGCTGCTGAGAAGAGAAACCTTCTATGAACCTCCGATAATAACCAGCCAAACCCATAAAACTATGTATCTTTGTGGTAATAGTTGGTTGCTCCCATCCCAATATTGCCTCGACCTTGGCTAGATCCACTACAATTCTAGCCGCTGATACTACATGTCCCAAAAGACAACCTTGAAGAGTCAATACTGACACTTGGAGAGTATTGCATACAGGTAGTGCTCTTGTAGGGTCTGCAAACCATTCCTCAAGTGTGTCTTGTGCTCCTCTCTAGACCTCGAGTAAATCACTAAGTCGTCTACAAATACAATCGTGAACTAGTCTAAGTATGGCTGGAACACCCGGTTCATGAGATTCATGAACATTGTCGATGTGTTAGTCAGCCCGAAAGGCATGACTTAGAACTCATAGTGCTCACACCAAGTCCTAATAGTTGTCTTTAGTACATCTTCCTCTCGTATCCTCAACTGATGGTAGCATGATCAAAGATCAATCTTTGAATACAAAGTAGCTTCTCCAAGCTGATCAAACAAATCATCTATCTGCGGGAGGGGATAAAGGTTAATCACTGTAACTTGGTTAAGCATTCTATAGTTGATGCAGAACCTCATGCTACCATCCTTCTTCCTGACAAAGAGGACCAAGGTACCCTTTGCTAAGACACTTTGTTCGATGAAGCCCTACTCCATTATCTCCTACAAGTAACTCTAGGGCTCCCTGAGCTCTAGTAGTGCCCTAGAGATATATGCAATACCAAGGATCAAATCAATAGCAAACTTTAACTCTCTGGCAAGTGGTAGTGTGAGCACCTCATCTAGGAAAACATCTACGAACTCACTGATCACTAGAATTTGTGCCAACTCTGGTGCTGACTAATTTGATGTAGCCACAACGGTGGCAAGGAAGACCTCATAACCCCTACTATCAATCTATGAGCCAGCTGATAGCATACCAAACATCCTCCTCTTTCTCTACCTCTAGCCTGGAATGCAATCCTCACGTTCCTCTTCAGTTTGAGCTGAACCTTCTTCTTCTGGCAGCCAATCAATGCCTAGTGGTGCATCATCCGATCCATGCCGAATATTATGTCAAACTCCTACATCAGAAAAAATGTGAAATTAGTGAAAAGGATGTGATACTAGATAACCATAGCAACACCATGTACATACTCACCTGTAGTGTGTACCACTCTAGCAAGAGTTGATACAACCATATCATAGCCTCAGTCCTCTACACACAAACTGATCCTATCAACAATTGTGTTGGCTATGAACGTGTGCACACTACCAAAGTCAAACAGCACAACTACATGTGTAGAGTGGATAAGAAGAGTACCTGTGATGACAGCTGCATCCTAAACCACCTTCTCTACACCCGCAGTGTAACGACCAGCCCGTTTCGAGCCACGAGCCAAGTGTTACTATATGAAATTAAGTGTCTCATAAATTAATTTTTTTATTAATTTTAAATATTTTAAATAAACTCTTGACATAAAAGTTAATTATAATAAATGCTCGGAATAATCTAAGCCCCATGAACGGGGCAAAAATCTCACTACCATGCAAACAATCTCGAGAAAAGAATAGTCCAATAATAGAGTCCTCCGGCTATCCTGACTCTACCCATCCTTCCATACTCATACCTCCTAAGGCAATTCCGCGTTAGTGATAAAAACACTAAGTCGTATAATTACAAGAAATAATTAATATATTCCACAATATCTGAATTACATCTCTTAGTGATTATGAGCCAATGTTGAGCTCTTAATATGCTGGGTGGGTGGCCGCCCACCCAGCTACAATCCCATGTATGCGCACACATGCTTCGTGGCCCTCGGCCTGTAGTTACCGATATTTTCCATTGACTCACCCTTTCACTATCACAAGTGCATAATGAGCCGTCTTGCGCCACTGTGCCCTGTCACCTCTTTCTGCATGGGGGTAGGTATTTAATCTTTCAAGGGGTGCTGCCCTATGTCAGACTGAGTCAATTTATTGACCCCGGTTGCACTCGGCGCATAGTAGTCGAATATGAACTCAAGTCGACCAAGACCCCACATAGTAATTTTTTTAAGGGTGCTGCCCTGTGTCGAACTAAGTCAATTCTTTGACCCCCAGCTGCGCTCGGCGTATGGTAATCGAATATGGACTCAGTCCGACTAAGACTCCTAAATAAAAATATATTAACATTTCAAGTAATTATACGTACCTGGTGTTTTGATGAGGAACCCGCAACTATGACACACAATCCTAAAGTCTTCCCTTTGTGAGTCAGAATGTGCTCATCAAACTATCCAGAGGATGTTTCATTTAATAACAAAACTCTCCTTTATATAGAAGAATATATGTAGAATTCAGAGAAGTCACTACATTAAATTTTATAAATATGTGTAGAATTCAAAAAATTATTTGTGTGATAACGTAAAGTCAAAAAGTAATTATTAAGTTAATACGAACGGATGTTAAATCCTTAAAATAATATAAATATCATTATACCGATATGCTAAAGGTCAAAATCGATAATTTATAATATTAATTTTTTTCAAGAACTAATTTGATTAAAAAATATTTACGGTTTGTTCTAAGATTTACAAAACCGAAATAAAATAACCTAATTATTTTTTTCAGGGTTTTACATGTAGCATATATCTTGCCCTCCTACTTTGGCTTGCCAACTTGCATTTGCCCCTTAGCCAATGCCACATCATGTGCCGATGCTTGTCCAAAGTCCAACATAGCTAGGCCAACCTACCTCTGCTGACCCTAACCTTGACCCCTCTGGCCCTATCTGCCTCTCTAGCCTTGGTGGCCTTATTGTGATCGTTGTACCTTTGCTGCTACTGGTCGCCCTTACCCCCATCCCTAAGGTTAGGCCGGGGATGCAAGAGAAGCGGCCGCCATGCTGGTGCAAGCAGTCCTACCCCTCTCTAATGAGAATCTGCTCGAGGCAAACCTCTCTAGCATAAAAAACCTGGACAGGTACTCCGCTACGAACATACCCTTCTACTACCTCATACTGATCTAGCCATGTCAATCCACTCCAGCATGACCTTGGGATTCATGCACCCGTAGAACAAATAACCCTCATTCTTTAGGAAGTGCTCAACATCCCAATGCTCCCTAGTGTGATGGGGCTGCTCAGGGCCCTGGTTGCCCTAGCTATCTCCAACCTGACTACCCATCTGTCCGGGAAGCAAAACTCCCACTGGCATCCCAGGGGCTGGGATCTCATACAACCCTATAGCCGGCTGCACTAGTAGAATTTGGGGATATTGAGCTAGCGGCAATGGTAGTGGCAATACTCGCTCTAGCTCAAAGGCCTCAATAGGTGTCTACATCTCTGCTTGACCTCTTAGCCAATCTGGCCATGGCCACAGTCATCTCCCAGACTATACCCAATAGCTGGATCATCTCCTCACGGGACCATTGCTAGCACTCCATGGCTCTCACCTACTCTGCCCTTAGGGCCTGGTGCTCCTCTCACAGGACCCTAATCAGCTCTATTAGAGATCTGCCACCAGCTCCTACACGGGCGATGGGGATTGTCTGTTACGGGAAGGCCTATGACATAGCGACGGTCTACCTCAGTGTCCTCCTACCATCTAGTCAGATTATCTGATGACCACTAACACTAAATGATAAGCTAAATGACATAGATAGCTTGTAAACTTTGGCTCACAAATTGCCACACACAAACTACCCACTAGAAACACTAGAAAATAGTTTAGCAAAAAAACACAAAAGGCAAACCTGCCGGCTAAGTTGTGGGTCTTAAACAGAACAAGCACATACAAAAGATAGGCATATCATACATCACGCATGTATAGCACACACATTTTGAAAGTGTGCCGCCTTAATAGTCCAAGAGGATGGCTTTGATACCAAGTTGTAACACCCCAATTTGGCCTGAAGAGATAGAGCGATTTGTGATATTATAATTTAGAAGCTACTCATTGGGTTATCATGTACAAACTTTATGAAAGTGGATCTCAACCTTCCGTGGAGGCTTAAGACAGACACCAGGCTTGATTTTCCAAAAATGCATGTAGAGTTTGTACTACAAAGGCGAATCTTACACTTAAAGGAACTCTATATGAACACCCCTAGTCGTAGCAGTGGCAGAACCTTCCCTATGACTATGATTTGTGACTTTAACAATGCGATGATCACTCTCAACTATGGAAGAAGCACACCCCCACTATAGTTTTCATGTTACATGTTATTGCATACGTCATATTCTCACAACTTAGTTCAAGGGATTGGCTTAAATTTTCATGTGAGTAGCATGAATATGACGCGTATTTAAATGAGGGTCATGGTTATGTGTCTCACATACCCTATGCAAGCAATATTCAAATCATCAGAGAAATTACACAGCAACATCGAGTATCAGGGCATCAAACCCTAATACCCAAACTTCATCTGAGCCTCAAGTGGTGTGAACCATAAGCTTTTCCACCTACGTTACTCTAACAAACAAATAGTTGCAGCCAATTACGTTTCGTGTACCTGACTTAGCTCCTAGTCATGTTCCACTAGGGGTGTAAACAAGCCAAGCCTGCTCACAAGTATTTTACGTTCAGCTTGATTTGGCTCGAACTCATACTCACTAATTTTGTGCTCGAAAATTACTCGGCTCGAAATCGATAGCTTGTTAAATAACAAATAGAGCTTGATGTAAGTAGTGTTTAGCTCAGCTTGGCTCGAAACTTGAGCTCGATGTGTTCAAACTCAAAAAAATACTTGGCTCGACTCGGCTCGTCAATACTATTGAGGTCACATTGAACTTATATAGTGTTGGAAAGAAAATTTTGATCCTATATAAGTCGAGCACGAGCCAAGCACAAATATTTGCTCGGCTTGAAAGCATAGTGAGCCAAACACAAGCCAAACCCAAACACCATGAATTTTGAATGAGCTCGGCTTGACCCATAATACATCAAAGCTCATCAAGCTTTCAAACAAGTTCAAACATGCTTGCCAAAAATCATGTTGAATTCAAAAACAACCTTGCTCGGCTTGGCTTGGCTTGTTTACACCCCTATGTTTCACGACTCTGGGGCTTATATACCTAGAGACAATGGTTAGCTTTGCCCCAAAGTATTGTAGTTCCATAGTAAAAGAATAATAATATAAGGATAAAACATGTTGCACAACCATCATGGCATACGCCCAAATCATACAAGGTTCACCTAGTTAGGGCACATGCCCTTTATATAGTCATCTACAAAATACATTGTCCAAAACACACAGCATAACACAGAACACCCACCACCATCGCCAATGAACTACCTGATCCATGTACCTAGGCTGGCCAATGCCAAGAAACCTCACTTATATATAATAGAAAACCATGTCATTAATTAAATAAATTTGATTACCGGTCCAAATAACTACTGGTAAAACAACCAGGTCACAACTACGCATTCCATTACCTACAGGAAACTTAGGAAACTTTAAAAGTGCCTCACAATAGGCGTAAGCAAACACACTTAAACGAATGTTGGCAAGCATGCATGACTAATATTTAGATTCATACAAACAACACTTATACCATTACATCCTCCATATTACACCCGCCACAATACTCAAGTGGTAAAAGGAATGGTTTAGTGCCACAAATTTCAAAAATATATTGTGTTATGCAATACCGTCATACTCTACACTACATTAGGGTTTGAAGGAGTACTAGCGTGTTCCACATATCTCATACTAGCACGAAGATGGAACTGAATAAGAATCGGGTCACATCGGGACACAAGTTGAGGCAAAGCCTTCGCACACGCTCAACACTTAAACATCACTTAATTATTTAATTAGGTCCTAAGTGAAGTATTAAACCTAATTAGACAACTTAATTAAGGTTTTGGTTTCATGTTCACGTAGTGGGCTTTAACCAATTCTATGTTTTAATTGAGTGGGTTTACCGGGTGATTTTCGAACCAGCCCAACAATGTCCAAATTGGCTTAAATTTGGATGGGTATACCCTCACACTCTAAGATTCATAGGTAAATTATACCATGTCTAGTACATGGGACAATCAAGGAACAAGGCCTATTAAACTCGGCCTTAAGGTGTTGGAAGAGTGTTCTAAGCCATTAACCAATTTTGTAACGGTTCGTTCAGTGGCCAAAACACTCCAAATGGGTTTGGATCAGTGTGTCTAGTTAGTTATCACACAGAGGCTAAGCCCATTAATAGTTAGGCCCAATTTAGTTTTAAAATGCGATCGGGACAAGTTCGGGATTTGTACTGCAAGTCCCAAAAGGGGGTTAGGATGGTCCAAAAGGGTTATCAAACACACGACAAATGCACAAAAGACACGCGAAGGACACAGTCCTAACATCTACCTATATATGACTTGATTGGACCAAACATGAAAAAGTTGGACATGTAGCATCGAAACAGGCGTATTGAACACCGAAAGAGGGTAAGGCTAGGCAAACATTCACCATACAATACGGAAACTATAGCAAGAAAGGCATGACCCTACTAACCTGACTCAGGTAACAATTGACCCGACAGGAAAACCTGCAGACGGCCTGAGTTTTACATCCTCCATCAAACCGTATCGTCAGTGACAGCCCACCACCATTAGCATTTTTCGGTGAATGGCACGACAACGGCCCAGTTGTGGCCGATTACCCGTGTTCGAATTCCCTTGCTCGCGAAAGTGTCTACTTGTCCAAGCCCTATTCACTTGTAGCAGTCCCGCACTCATGATCGTGTTGGTGTCCGTGTCCACTAAGTCTAGCCTAGCCCAATAAGCAGCTAACTCAGATCGTGTTGACTCAACATTTGTTTTAGTCCAATTGACTCGTTCACCATTTACAATTGTTTTTCACCTATTTTTGTCCATTTTCTAACTGTTTCCAATAATTTGAGACTCCTTACATTAGTTAAGATGCGTAGTCATATTATTTAACTCATCATGATGTTGTGATTATTTTTCTTTATTTATAATTAATTTTTTAACTTATTTATTCATTTTTTCTTATTATTTATTTCATGTTATTTATATATTTGTCAATCATGTTGTATGCTTGTGTACATATTGCTTATTGTTGATGATGTAATTACTTATTAATAATATTATTATTATTCTTTTTATCTTTATTCATTTAATTAATTAATTAATATTTATCTAGTAGCTCATGTTATTATTTATTTGTGCTTAGTCGTATATTCATGTATTTTATATTTACACTAGTATTATTTATGATTAATTTTTATTAATTATTTATTCATTTATCTACTTATTTGTTTGGCTATTTTTGTATTTATTTATTTATTTATTATTTATGTACTCGAGTATGTGCTATTATTCATGCACGTTTAATCGTATATTTATTTATATTATTACTGTTATTTATTATTTATTATTTTCTTGATGTTACTTGTCCTCTACTATTTTTAGTATTATTCTTTTATTTTTTTGACATTTTTTTATTTATTTGTATATTGCTTGCACATGCCTTGTTTTGTGTGCCAAAGTTCAGTTATTTATTTCCTTTACTTTGCCTTTTGTTGTCATGATATTATTAATGTGAACATACACCACAACTATGCATCATATAGAGTTGTCAGTCTTTTATTAAGTAGTAGGTTCTGATGTAAGTTTCAGAGTCAAAGCTCGCCAGAGATTGCCATCATGCTTGAAGTTTGGACCTCAAGTCTGTTAGAACTCTTCTCAGCTTTATCGCTCCACTCTAGTGGATTTGATTTCCAGATCATAGAACATATTAAGTAGTTGTTTTATCGGATCTCACTCAACACGGGCCATCTAGTCGTATTTTCCTTACGTAATTAATAACCCTAGAGGATGAGATCCCTCGTATTATTTTTGAATTTAACTCCACCTCAAGTTGCCTTTAGGACTACTTATATGGTCCCCTTCATAGCCCTATATATAGTTTTCATCAGATTTCAGTGAGCCGAGAGTTGATGGGTTTGACCTTATGTATACCATGAGCTAGTGCATATATAGGTTGTTGGTTGCTTTGGATTAGTGAGAGGGTTATTCCATTCTCGAGGGATCTTAACATCTCTATGTCTTGAGCTTCCTCACACTCGGAGAGGCATGAAGTAGAACGGTGCTATTGTGTATTGGTATCAGAGTGTATTGAAGGTGACTGCCAGAGAGTACTTGACCTTTATGCTCTTGGCCAAGCATTATATGGAGGTACGAACAGGGCTTAGGATATGTGTTTCTTTTCGAGAGTGCGGAAAGTTATTATTGAGAAAGGCATTTGCTGAGAGTAACACAACGCGATTTCAATTCAAGATGATATCGAGACTGCAGGTTGATGGCTCCTCATTAGATGCCCTTTGAGTGTTCCCCTAGAGATTATATATGGTTTTCCTTCCTCGTAGAAATCATATTTCACTTGCTAGTTTGTGCTAGCTATTTTTCATATGAGTGACACTCGTTGCTAACATTTTTCTTATTATATACATAGGTCTTGTGTTCCGTGTATTGGGTTGGCTTTGGTAGAAGGACAGATAGTTGCTGCACACACTTGTAGTGCACTATTGATTTTCTTTCGTGTTTTTGTTTGTGCTTGATGCTTGTTCATGTATTTATTTGATGTATTGTGATGTATGCTCTAACTAGCTTATATATCAGTAGATTAGACACGATACCAGGTCTCGATGAAACGCTTAGCTTTCACTTTCAACGGTTACTTTGATGTATTTATTCCTTTATTTGTCCAATTATATATGTGTTCTTGTTGTGTGTTGAGTGTACTCATGCCATATCATTGCATGTAGTTTCTTATTAGGTTGTTGCACGCATCTATTCATCTTTTCCTATTGAGTGTTGGCTGCACATATTGTGGTGTCTTTCTTTCTCAAGAAGCCAAGAGGATTGCTTTGGTCCATTTCTCGTTCAAGTCTTGCAGGTTAATTGATTTTGACATGACTCAACTCGATTATAACAGTTCTAATCTGATTCTTAGGTGAACCAAATTCAAGTGTACACAGTGTCTAAGTTGCTCGAGTTGAGTTTTTTGATATTGGTGGGGACTCCATCGGCTGCACATTCACTGATTTAGCAATCTGTTGCTTCTTTCAAACCATCGTGCCTCTAATCAAAAGTTCAACCATAACTAACATAAAAAGAATGGACATCTATGTAATTTGTGGCAATCGAAAGATTATATGTACAATATGACATGAGAAGATTAACACAAAATTGGTAGAACTGATCAAACAGTCATGAAACAATACAACTATAACACATTTTATACATCTATTCTATTTTATACACAAATTAAACATGTTGTCTAATCATCTACACAATCATACAAGTATATAACTTAATCAATGATTTGTATCAACATGAAGAGCAATCAAACATTCAATAACTTTGATTGAGCATGAAAATAAGAGATTGAAGAATGGATTGCCATTTGAAGCTTATACCTTGTCGTTTGAACACTCATTTGCTCAAGATTGAGGGAAGCGCACAAGTGGTGGCTATGAAGAAAAAACCTAGTGTAGAAAAACTTTACCATTTTGCTTTACCTTTTCATGTTTTATCCTCCTTGTGTTCCTCGCGTTGGTTCGGCTAGAGTTGCGTCACCATGCTGGGTTTGAGTTACCAAAACTGGTTTTTTTTATCACAAATAATATATACAAACATGTTGGGTTGCCTCCTAGTATGAGCTTGTTTTTAGTCCTTAACTTGACAAAGCTTTGGTCATTTTGGGATTGGTGTGGTGGATGAAGTGAATTGGTCACTTCTCCTCCATCATAGTGTTTGAGCCTATATCCATTGATCTTGAATTGGTTCACATTTTTATCATTCCTGATTTCTATATCACCATGTCATGCATCACATTATAAGGTCCAAACCAACTAGATTTAAGCTCTGTTGGAAAAAGCTTTAGTTTAGAATTGTACAACAACACCTTATGTTCTGGCTCAAAGTGCTTGGATAGAATGTGTATGTCATGTTATAGCTTGGTTTTCTCTTTATACAGTTTGGCATTGTCATATGAATTGAGTCTCAGCTCATCCACATCATTCAAGTGTAATAACATTTTCTCTCCACATACCTTGACGTCAAAGTTCAATTTTTGAATTGCCTAATATGTTTTATGTTCTAAGTCAAAAGATAAGTGGCAGGCTTTTCCAAATACTATTCTATAAGGGGACAATCTTGTTCTCTTGAAAGTTTTATGGTAAGCCCATAATGCATCATCCAATTTGAGTGACCAATCTTTCTTTGATGGACTTACAACCTTTTTCAAGATTCTCTTAATTTCTTGATTAGAGATTTTGACTTGTCCACTTATTTGAGGATGATATGTTGTTGCAACTTTGTACTTAACTTCATACTTAGCCAATAGAGTTTCAAAGGCCTTGATGTAGAAGTGTGATCCTTCGTCACTGTTGATGGCTCTTGGGGTACCAATTCTTATAAAATATTTTTCTTAAAAAACTTTATCACTATCTTGACTCCAATGGTTGGGAATGCATGTGTTTTCACCCATTTTGAGACATAATCAACTGCTACCAGTATGTATAGGTTATACAGTATGTATAGGTTGTTAGATGGTACAAATGGTCCCATAAAGTTTATTCCCCATATGCCAAAAAACTTTACTTCAAGGATTCTATACAAGGGCATCTCTTGCCTCCTTAATATGTTTCCACTTCTTTGGAATCTGCTGCACTACTTCAAAAAGAGTTAGCATCCTTAAAAAGGGTTGGGCAATAAAATCCTAATTGTAAACATTTCATGGATGTCATTTGACTTCCAAAATGGCTTCCATAATTTGATAAATGACAATGGTATAAAATATCTAGCATTTCTTCTTTTGTGACACATCTCTAATCATCTGATCACTACATTTCTTAAATACAAATGACTCATCCCAATAATAATGTTTGACTTTGCTCAAAAAAATTTTCTGCTGTGATGAAATATTTAGGGGAAGAGTTTGACCAACAAGAAAATTCATATAACCTGCAAATGATGGTAAGTTAGTTGTCCTTGCCTAAAAAATTGCTCATTTAAAAAGTTTTCTTGAATTGGCAATGTGTTGGCTTCATTCTCCTTATTTACCATCTAGATAAGTGGTCAACTAATACATTCTCATAATATTTTTTGTTCCTTATTTCTAGATTAACTTCTTGCAATAACTGTAAAGTCTCGACCCAATTAGTGCAAAGTGATGGATTTAGTCGTCGCTTTAAAAGTAATTAATCAAGTTGAAGATCCTAAGCAAATCCCAACTAATATATTAGATCTTACCTTGGTATGTATTACATTTGGGACTAATTTAACTAACTTTTGGAGGATGTTACATTGCACCCACTTTAAGGAAATTTCATCTTTAGAATTCCTTTCTCTTGACATACCACCATCTATCAACATTGTCATGGATTCGCTATGATACCAACTTTAAAGGCCCAACCTAATTAGTGCAAACTAATAGGCTTATTCATCTCTTCAATTTTATTAATCAAGTTAAAGATCCAAAGTACATCCCCATTAATATATTAGATCTTACCACAGTATGCATTGAATGCGGGACTAACTTAACTGTTTAGCGGATGTTACAAGAGTAGAACCCATCTGATAAGTATTGGTTTGACTACTTTCTTTTGCAATAGGTACTTCAAAATTGAGTGACTATGTGAATTATCATTTGGGTACCTATCAAGTATGACTTGAATTTATCTATAATATATGCTACTGCCAACAATTACTTCTTTATAGTAGTGTAATTTACTTGATTCTCATTCACTATCTTACTTGCATAATAGATGGTCTGGAAGGCCTTGTTGATGCGTTGGCCCAAGACTTCACCAATGGCATAGTCACTTGCATTAAACATTAACTCCTATGGTTGTGACCATACTAGTGAAGTAACGATGGGAGTTAAAATGAGTTTTTACTTCATTCTTGTCAATGCTTTTAGACAAGCTTCATCAAATTTGAAAGCTGCATTTTTTTCTATTAAATTGCAAAGCTGTTTTACAATTTTTTGAAAAGTATTTTATAAACCTCCTATAAAATCCATCATGGTCTAGAAATCTTCTCACTCCCTTAACATTGGTTGGTGGTGGCAATTTCTCAATTATTGGTTGGTGGTGGTAATTTCCCAATTACTTCCATTTTTGCTCTATCCACCTCCAAGGCTTTGCTTGAGTCTCTCTGTCTTAGCATAATTCTTTTCGTTAGAATGAAGTAACATTTTTCCAGATTCAAAACTAGGTTTGTATTTTCACATCTTTTCAAAACCTTGTCCAAAGTCTCTAAAAAATGGTTAAAGGTACTTCTATATACTGAAAAATCGTTCATGAAAAGTTTCATTCCATCTTCCATTATGTCTAAGAAAATAGACATCGTACATTTTTGAAATGTTCTTGAGGCATTGCACAGTCCAAAATGCATTCTTTTGAAGGTAAATATTCCATATGGGTATGTGATGTGGTCTTCTCCTGATCTTCTGGATGGATTGCTATTTGGTTTTATCCAAAGTAACCATCTAGGAAATACTAGTATTCTTGTCTGACTAACTTATCAAGCATCTGGTCAATGAATGGTAAAGAAAAATGGTCCTTTCTTATGGCCTTGTTCAACTTCCTATAGTTCATACACACTTTCCATCTAGTGAATGTTTTGCAAGGACTTAGCTCATTATTCTGATTGGGTACAACAATTATTTATCATTTCTTTAGAGCACATTGGAAAGGGTTAACCTGTGAATTATCAATAATTTGATAGATGATTTCAACATCTAACCTCTTGAGTATCTCCTTCTTCACCGCCTCCTTCATTATAGGATTGAGACGTCTCTATCGTTCAACTCTTAGCTTGTATCTTTCTTCAAGTAGAATATTATGCATGCAAACATTTGGGCTAATGCCTTGGATGTCGGCAATAGTCCATCCAATGGACAAATGATGAACCCTTAGTACTCTCAATGATTTCTCTTTTTGCAAAGGTATAGATAATGCAGAAATAATTACAATTAGAGCATTAGGTTGTGCAAGAAATGCATGCTTTAGGTGCTTTGATAAGGGCTTCAACTCTAGTTCAAGAGGACTGATAATGGATGGAATGTTCATTTTTTGTTTTGATTATGATGTAAGCAAGGGCTTCAGCTGCTCATACCTTGTACTGCTATTTGGTTGGTTATCTATCTAACCATCAATTTAGTCAAATCTTCATCTTCTTCCTCATCTATCTCCTTGTAAGTTAGTACGTGTCCAAGAGGGTCTGAGAATTGGCTTCTTTTCTGGACTTCTATGATTATTTGTTCAATGATGTTGACTACAAAACAATCATCAGTTGATTCCAAATTTTCCATGACCTTGAAGATGTTATATATTACTTGTTCATTGTTTACCCTCATAATTAGTTCTCCTGCTGCAACATCAATTAGGGTTCTTCCTATCGCAAGGAATGGTTGCTCCATGATGATTAGGATATCTTTGTCTTCTTCCATATCCAATATCACAAAGTCAATTGGGCAAATGAACTTGTCCACATTTACTAAAATACTTCAATTTCTCCCTTTAGAAAGATGCAAGACCTATTAGCTAGCAATAATTTTACACTAATAGGTTTTACCTCTCCTAACCGCAATTTCTTGTAGATGGACAGTGGCATCAAGCTGATGCTAATGCCTAAATCATAGCGATTTTTATGAAAAATTGATCTAATGGAGCAGGGAATGATGAAACTCCCTAGAGTGTATTTCCCAACACTTCCTTGATAGAACTGGACTGTACTCTTCATTTAGTACCACTATTTTAAACTCTTCCAGCCTCTTCTTTTTGGAAAAAAATTATTTTAAAAACCTTGCATAGCTAGGCATTTGCTCCAATGCCTCAACAAATGGAATGTTGATGGTTGACTTTCTAAAAAATGTTAAAATTTTCTTGAAACTTCTGATTTTTCTTGCTCATTTGTTGCCTCTATGGTGGATAAAGAAGCTTGAGAACATATTTTTATGCTTCAGGTTGAGGATTTAGTTTTTGCACCTTTGCCCATCCATCTTCATTTTCTTCTTACATGCCTAGACTTCCTTCTTTATCCCTTGTATCCAACTTCTAATTTTTGTAGGAACCAAGCAATTCCTTTCCACTTTTCAACTATACTATCTTGCATTCCTTACCTTCTTTCATTCTTGGTACATGTGTGTCATTTAGGAGCCTTCCAAGTGGGCGATTATTTAAATCACTTGCTAATACTCTCAATTGGTTCTCCAAGTTTCTAATGAAAACTTGCTAGGTTTGGAATTGTTGCTGTTGAGTTTTTATAAACTGCATAAAGATGTATTCCATTTATATCTTCTTTTTAGCAGGTGGTTGTATCTTGTTATGTGCTTCGGCTTGGAATCCTGGTGGTGTTTTGGCTTGAGCTTGAGGTTTTTGACCAGCATTGTGATTTCCTCCACATCCAAAATTTGGATGGTTTCTCCAACCTGAATTATAGGTATTAGAATAAGGGTTGTTTTGATTCCTATTGCAATTATCGATGAAGTTGGTTGTCTCTATTTGCAATGGGCATTGCTCCCATGAATGGTCATTTCCACAAAAATCACATGACAAGACTTGTGTTGTTGGTGCGTGGACTTGAGTCTTGTTCTCGAGATTCTACATATGTTTGCTTAATGCCGCCATATGTTCTGAGAGGGCATTAAAAACATCCATTTGCATAACTTCTAACACATTTTCCCTTGTCATATCATACATCATCTGATATTTATTGAAAATTACCTTCTCCATTAGCTCATAAGCTTTATCATAAGTCTTTTTCATGATGGATCCCCCTATTACAAAATCAACTATTTATTTGGTTTGGCTCATGAAACCATTATAAAATGTTTGGATCTGAACTCATGGTTGAATTCTATGATAAGGAAACTTTCTTAACAAGTCTTTGAATCTCTCCTAAGTATCATAGAAGGATTTATTATCCATTTGGACAAATGAAGTAATCTAAATTCTTAATTGCACTATATGAGAAGGTGAGAAATATTTCAACATGAATTTTTTTACCATCTCTTCACAAGTAGTGATTGAGTTGGCTGCTAATGATTTGAACCAAAGTTTGGCTACTCAACTTAGAGAAAATAGAAACAGTCTTAGTCTATTTATATCTCGGACACTTGGTATTGCTTGTATGAGTCACAAATTTCTACAAAGTTTTGTAGGTGCATGTTCAGATCCTCACTTGGCAGTCCATTGAAGTGTCTAATTGATTGTAGCATTTGAAACATCTCTGGTTTTAACTCAAAGTTGTTAACTTGAATCTACGGTCTCACAATATTGAGATTGAAATCATCCAATTGTGGTAGAGCCAGTTCTACAAATGATCTGTTATCATGCTCCAACTGGTTTTGGTGCCCTGGCTTAACTTGGTTACCCATGTTCTGGTTTACAAAGGATTGATCCATACGGTTTTGTTCTACCAAGTTTTGATTGCCAAGATTATGGTTAACAAAAATTTGATCTTCAATGTTCTAATTTCCAAAATCCTGGTTAAATCCTAAGTAATGGGTTGCCTCTTCTCTTGTCTGATCCTTAGATAAGTCCTTTGAAATTCGGAGATAAAAGGAAACAATCCTTCTTACTGGCTCTATTGCATACACTACATGAAAACACAAACAAAATAAGTTTTTTAAAAATAATTATCAACAAAGATAAAAACAAAGCAAAACCTCGATACATCACTAAAAACTTGTTGTTATTTCAATGCATCAAGCAACTGCATGAATCGAACAAGTAATAAAATGATGAGTTAGTATCGTTTCCACAAGGTTAATGTTTTACTATACTAATGATAATTAGATTATTAAAACTAAGGAGCTATCTACAGAGAGTGTATGGTGTGGTGGAAATATATTCTAAAACTAACAAACTAAGTAAGGGCATGAAAATGATATACTATTTTAACTTAGAAAAAGATGCAAAAATACGAAGATACAAAACAACAACCAAAGTTAACACAAGTTTTGTTAATGAAAATGAATTTATGATCAATAATTTTACTAGGTTAATAAGTAGCACATCTTGTTATATTAATTAAGTTATATATAATTGCAGTTGATATCTAGGGAAGAAAATTTTAATTATAATGGACTTCCGCATCTTATCATAACCTACCGCCCTAGCATCATTTCACATTTCTATGCAAGCAAAATTATGTTAGTGCATTTTGATCAAATCCCTTATATGGATATATATGATTCTAATGCATTCTTGCAATTAAAACCACAAACTACTTCATCCATAGATCATCCATATATATATGAAAATGTTTAGATAATTTGTTACAATAGGCATCATGAGATGATCACACTACTTGACAAATCTCAAGGAATGCTTTATAAGGAATAACACCAATTAATTAGGGAGTTCATAACACATTGAAGTCGTATTTATCAAAAGGTCGTAATGGAAGTGTTGAACCTTGTTTTGAGAATATTGCAAACTATCTAAGTGTAATCACAGGAGTCTATGCACCATCAAAGGAATTGAGCTCATTAAGAGTCCAAGTGAAGAAAAAGTCTCAAAAATTAAGGAAAACCTTTGGCGTGGCCTTCGGCAACCAAAAATTGAAAAGCTTGGAGGAATGAAGAAAAGCTTCATACTTTGGCTACCCTTCGTTGAGGACTTTGATAATCAAAGATAAAAGGTTCTCGGAAAGGAAGAATGGAGTTTAACTTTTGAAAGCCCTTTGGGTAGTAGTACGACCACCAAAGACTTAGGGTTTGATTAAGAGATTTAAAGTATTAGACTTCGTCGGACTTTTGGTTGATGGTTCGACATTCGAAGAGGGTGTGGGCAAACATAGGACTGATATGACAAATGGAGATTAGAATACGTGGAAGGCTTTGGCAAAGCTTCAGTGACTGAACATTGCTTCAACAATGGAAAAAAGTTCTTTGAAGGTTAGGAGAACATTCAGTCAATGGTTCAGCAACCAAAGAGGGTGTGGGAATTGTGAGGCTATCATGGCAAAAGGAGAGTTGAAGTTGAAGAAATGTTGGCATACCTTCGGCTGTGAGTTCAATAGCCGAATTAGATGTAGCCAATTTAAGTGAATGAACAAGGACCTTCAATCAATAGTTCAGTAGCCGATCTTTATATAAAAGTTGCCAAAAACTGGCCTTTTGAAAGAGCAAATGAGGGGGATTCGAACCCACCAACAAGTACAATTTCGGGAGAGGAGTTGAAAAACTATAAATAGGGCCTTGTGGAAGTTTTTTGACACATATTGGATGATGTTAGGATTGACTTAACATATTAGTTTGTATTCCTATGCTTTGAATGTTGTAAACCTTAATAGAGCGATGCTTGACTTTTGAAAAAGCAAATGAGGAGGATTTGAACCCTAATGACTCCTATTTTGGGAGAGGTGTAAGAAAACTATAAATAGGGCCTTGGGGGAAGGTTTTTGACACACTTTGAATGATATGGAAACCTTACAACTCTCGTAGAAGATTAAGTTCAAGCTTATGTTAGGATTTACTTTACATATTAGTTTGTATTCCTATGCTTTGAATGTTATAAACCCTAAGAGAGGGGCTCAAGTGTATTTGAGCTTGATTTGTAAACTCCATATGAGTTGAGAGAGTGTGTGAGCATTTAGCCTAAAGAATGAGGGTATTTGAATAGAAGACTTCCTTAACTCAAGGTGTGAACTTATGAAGGGAGACTTAATTTCAAGTGGTGGTTGCTCTAAAGGTGTTTGGAGGTAGTTACATGACTCCTTGACACTTGGTAGGTGTTTGAGAAGGAAGACTTGTAGCTTGCAAATTTCTTTGATTCTTGGTATTTGTAGAGGAAGGCTTATTAGAGGTTTTTAAGGGATTAAGAGTGCAAGCTTCGTTTGCAGTTGGTGGGCTTGAGAATGAGGGTTTGTAAATTACAAGGTTCTTTGACACAGGGTGCTTGTGAAGGAGATCTTGTGATTCCTAGTAAGATGTACAAATTGGTTGTTGTAACGACCCGACCATTTTTAACAATATTGTGGGCCTTGTTGGCCAGGTGTTACCAAAATAAAACTACTAAATGCCGAGTAATAAGTTATAAAATAATGGTTCCCACAGTCTTAGATCATTTCCCATAGCCACATTTATAACTCAAAACAAAATAAAAAGAAGTCTCATTTATTACCCATTCTCCTAACCTGACTATCCTATCATACTTTTATTCTACCTTATTTGAGCTGAAATCAAACAATCTTGATTGGCCTACATACCCATGTCGGGATCAAGCTCGATGTAGTTCTATTGGCTGATGGGTTAGTCCACTGTGCCACTATAAAATATTGGGCCGATGGGTCAGTCCATCGTGCCCCCTTATTAGCCAATTGGTTCATTCCATCGTACCCCCTATTATGTTGGGCTGATGGGTCCATTCCACCGTACCCCCTATTGGCCGATGGGTCCATTCCACCGTACCCCTTATTAGCCGATGGGTCCATTCCACCGTACCCCTTATTGGCTAATGGGTCCATTCCACCGTACCACTTATTAGGTTGAGCCGATGGGTCCATTCCACCGTACCCCTATTGGCTAATGGGTCCATTCCACTGTACCACTTATTAGGTTGAGCCGATGGGTCCATTCCACCGTACCCCCTTATTGGCCGATGGGTCCATTCCACCGTACCACTATATTAGATTGAGCCGATGGGTCCATTCCACCGTACCACTTATTAGGTTGAGCCAGTGGGTCCATTCCACCGTACCCCCTATTGGCCGATGGGTCCATTCTACCGTATCACTATATTAGGTTGAGCCGATTGGTCCATTCCACCGTACCCCCTATTGGCCGATGGGTCCATTCCACCGTACCACTATATTAGGTTGAGCCGATGGGTCCATTCCATCGTACCCCTATTGGCCGATATTTATTTATGGACTGTCTGTTCCATTCTGACATGTCCATTATTAGATTTTGAACAGTGCGGCTAAAAAAATAGGGTTTCTTGAACTAGTCAAACGTGAATTTCATATCTGCCATCTAATTTGCAACCATACAATATCTCAACACCCAAAGACCTATTGTAATTTATACCAAAAGTTCCAGCAACTTAGCAAGGTATTTCTAATGAATTTATGCGTTGCAACCATGCATGTAAGAGTTCTAATGGAAAAGAAACTAAGAAGAAGTATGAAATACTTACACCACAATGGAAAGGCACTGGAGAGGAAGCAAGAAGGAGTGGACTCCTTTTCTCCCTAACCCCTCCTCCTATATATATATGCTTCAACGAGTTCCTCAATTAAATTCTCACATCTATTCATGTATAGATATTCCCTAGGTTCAACGAGTCCCTTTATTAAATTCTCTTAACCCATCATCCGTTCATGAATCAGTATTCTCTAGGTTGGGTTCGTCTTCCCTAATGCCAGAGTTTGGCCTTACGTCTTCTCTAAGGTTAGGGTTTGGCTTTACGTTGAATCGTGACCGGTCTACTTGATAACCAACCATATCCATTCATCGAAAATAATATTTCATAATACTTAGGTTCAAGTCTTGAAATAAAAATTTTCACATATTTTCACGGTTCTTACAGTTGTCATGTAAAATTGAAAAAACTTACCTAACCAAAAGACTTGGTGAGATAGAAAAGATGAGTATTAGTTGGGAATCTCTTAAAAATCTATTGTGGCTTCTCTCTTTCCTTCTCTTCTTTGTGTGTTTTGTTTTAATTCGAATCACTTGTTGGCATACTTCACTTAACTCTCTTGTGTTTGACTTTGTTTACTTCAAAGACCTAAGTGAATCAATGTCAAGGTCATCTTATTACTCATATGGTTTGACAAATTTACCAACACAAATAACTTTGTGCGTTTGAACTTGTGTTGTCTCACACCCTACACTATTGGGTTCATAATGTTGTTTGAATTGCCTTCATCTTCACGTGTGTTTATTATGATTATTAGTTATTTGTGCTAAATTGTTTCTGCTATTGCTTATTTACGATTTTTAAATGGGCTAAGTATTATGTAGATCTAACTTATTTTACTAAGTGATTTGTAGTTTATCTTTGTCCCAGATAGACGCCTTCAAATTCGTACGCACAAGCTGATTGTGGTAATGTAACAATAATAGATAACTCTATATGCAAGACAATTGGATTAGGGATGACTAAAATCAAAATGTTTGACGAGTTGTGAGGGTAATGGGTGGTGTAAGACATATTTCAGGGTTGAGGAAGAAATTGATGTCACTAGGTGTTTTTGACTCAAAAGGTGGTAGGAATTATGCAAAAGGTGGTGTCCTAAAGATTGTAAAAGGTAATAAAACAAGTGGAGCTCATTATTGTGGGTCAGGCTTAGTGTTTCTGAAGCCTGAATTGAGTTGTATAAAGTTAGAGCATGCTTGCCTCCTAGAAGAGGCAAGGTTCACCCAAGAGAGGCGATGTTCGAGATATGTTTTTGTGCAAAGGATTCATGTCAATTTTCTTACACAGTTGATTTCTACGTTAGCTCGAGAATATAACAAACATATTTTACTCACCAAGTAAAGATGGATGAGGTGAGAGAAAAAAGAATAACTTTGTAATAAGTATTTTGATATCTTTTATTGTGAAAAATAGTGGATTGTAAGGTATTTATCATCTAAAATAATTATTTGGATCTTTTTATTTTATTTTTATTTCATATCATTATTTATAATTGTTATATTTTTCCGTATATTGCTCCACTTTGTAGGGAGGCTCCTATACCCAATAGTAATTATACTTAATTTATATATAAAATAATTAATTTAATTTTGTTTTATTCAAATATATTAAATATAATTATTTTTAATAAGGTTGGATACTTGATATGTTTTATATTATTTACATTAATTTTACCAAATAGACCCTAAATTTTCCTGTGTTGAGTCTTCAAACCACCGCCTTATCCCCTGCCCTCCCCCTACCGGCCATCACCTACTCCCCTCTCCGTCCCGCTGCTCACAGACCACAGCCACCTCTTCCCGTCTTTACTACCCCTTCTTCCTCCGCTCCCTCCCCTCCTAACCCGACCGCCACCTTCCTCCTCACAACGACCACCACATCGCCACCCTAGCTGTCCTCCTCCACCAAGACCAGCAACGACCACCCTCTTACCCCCACACTGCACGACCCACCCTCTTTCCCCCCACTGCACGACCATTCCTATCTCCTCGTCCCTTGCTGCAGTCCACGGCCGGCAGCCAACCGACTCCAGCCCTACTCCCTTTCTACACAGCCGCCGTGGACTGCCCTTGGGCCCTCCTTGACCAGTGACACGCCGACGCTGGTCAGCCGTCTCCGACCCACTAACCTCGCCGGACATTAACCCCAGACCGCCAGTACCTCCTTTACCTCCGTCACCATTGGTAGCCTCCCTTTTATTTCCCCCCATTCTCTCATTAGCTCATAAGCGCATCTCATCCTTGCGGTGATTACTGATTTTGTCATTGGAATGTGTTTAGTAATCACTTTATTGAGTATTGTGATTATGAATGATTAATTCTATGGTTGTATTACTCTTGTTAGCATTAGCCATGGCCAATCCTTGTCGTGGTTGTGCCTATAATTTGAGATTTATGTATTAGCTGATTATGGTGTTGTGATTGTCTATTCGTGTAATTAGTGTTGTCCCTATGATAAATGCCCTGTTGATAAATGGTAAATGTTGAATGTTAATCTCCATCTAATCGATTTACTGTTGTCTTTGTGTTGCGATTAATTCATGCTTTTGATTAGTACCAATTGATGTGTATTGTTCTTAATTTCGTTAGTGTTGAAATATTGAATTACTATCATTACTTATTATATATTTTCATCATGGTAGAGCTTATTGTGAGGTGGTAGATTTATGTTTACTTTTATCTTTTTTATTGTATTGCATATGTCGATTTATCATTTTAGGTTAGATAATTGTGCCGACACTCTCTTTATGTTTTGGCCTTTTGTTGAATGTGTTTATATCTCTAGTGTGCTAGATTGTTGATCTTCATACCGTCTCCTGTTTCATTTTATAACTTATTGCCTACTTGCATCGTTAGCCTTGTGCCGTAGTTATGTATTGTTGTATTTATTCGTTTCATCTAATTAGTTCTACCCATCGAATTGCCTTGCTTTATCTGTGCGTTGGGTTGACCATGTCATCCATGCATCATATAGTTGAGTTGGGTGTTATTAAGTAGTATTGCTTGTGTATAATTGGAGTAGGAGCTTACAAACTAAGAGCACAAGATCACGTTTGGAGCTTTTAACAAGTCCATTCGGGCTCGCTTCTCAGAATTATTGCTCTATTCTATTAGTATCTTAGTTTCCAAATTGTAAGATATTTTAAGTGGCTCGTATATTGGATCCTACTTGACACGAGCTATATTAATGTGTTTTTACTTTTATAATTAACAACCTTCGTGGATGAGATCCTTCATATTGTTTTTTAAAACTCAACTCCATCTCAAGTTGCTTTCGAGCCTAATTATATGATTCTCATCCTAGCCTTATGTATAGTTTTCATTGGATTTTTATGAGCTGAGAGTTGGTGGACTTGATCTTTTATATGTTTTAAGAGGGAGTATTTGCAAATTGCAGTTGGCTCGGGGTTGGGGAACAAGCCATTCCATTTCTAAAAGATCCTGAGATCTTTACAATTTGAACTTCCTCGCACCCATAAAGGTGTGGTATGATCAGGTACTGTTGTGCGTATTGCATGTCTAGATTTGTGGTATTAGTGAGTACTGAAGGCATCTACGCGACAGTACTTGGCATTTGTACTTTTGGCTAGGAGTGATATGGAGGTTTGGAAGAGGTGTAAGATAATTGATTTCTCGAGAGTACTTGGCGTTTGTGTATTTTCTAAATCTAGGGCCAAATTGGTTCTTTAGCTATCTTGAATTTGCTTAATACTTACGTTAGATGATGAGTATGATATCATGATAAATATAATCATAATCATAAAAAGAACATTTGAATCAATGATGTTTTTATTTTGAAATATCCAAATTTACTGCTAAATTGGAATTGGATTGAGTATTTTACTTTTATAAACGTATGTGTGGGATATGCATGACCATATTGGGGTAATTTTAGTATTTTGTTGCTTCTTTAAGGTTTATTGCTGGAAATGTTGCCGCGCACCAGTAACATATAAAGAGTCATTGCCATTCATTTCCTGATAGGCATCATGTCAAGCCATTTCTAGTGAACATTAAGCTCATCTCTTTTCCACCCATGTCTAATGTGATTAATAGGCCCTTAAAAGTTTTCAACCAAAATTTGCAAGTGATATTCATACATATTGTTTTGTATTTGTGTATGAAAATGACATTTGTGGAATTCTACCCCAAATTGTTATTCCTAATGAGAGAAGAAATAAAAGTGTGTGGTCATGTTCAGGTGTTGTCTTGTGGCTTTGATTTCTGCACAACCATGGCATTGAGGAACTAATGATGGCCGCCGTCTCCATCATGTCACCTTCAGTATTTTGTGTTCCAACGTCTTTCACTTCTCCCTGGTGCCACAAGTTTGGACAGAATCTTTCTTTTCTTTCCTCCTTTCTTCAATTCAAACTTCATTTAAAATCCTATCAAAAAAGTAATGTACAAGAATGGAAACAATGTTCTGTAAAATTTTGAGAGCTGACTCATGGTATTTGTTTCTAGTTCGCATTTGTATCTGTGCTTGAATATGTAAAGCACAACCGAACTTGGTTGAATGATGTCTTTGACTATTGCTTTCTTTGTTATTTTGTAGTTTCAAGTCCCAAAGTACGTCCTTGGTGATTCTGTGTCAGGCAGCATTTTCTTCAGCATTGCAAGTTACAGAAGGCCTAGGTAAACTACCAAAGGTGGTGCTAAGAACTGATCAGAGCAGGTAAAGTAGGCCTCTTTTTTGTATATACCTAGCTCCCATGTAATTCACTAGAATTATTACTGCCAAAACGGTTCTCGAATTGAGGACTTCTTTCAATGGGTGTTGTTATCGTATGCTAAAATAATTCTTATCCATTCAAAAATTCATAGCAATTTTTAATTTTCTTTACCCACATTCAGTAATGTCGAATGGAGTGAGTTACTAGTATAAAATCAAGTGGATACAGAATTCGGGGAAGATGGTGCTTTGAGAGTTATCTGGTGTAGTAAGCTTAAATTACTCTATATCAACATGTTATTGGAAAAAATTTTGTCGGCCCAGCTATTGTGGTTTATGTTCATGACATCTTTCTAAGCTTCTTAATTACTTAATACCATGAGAAATTGTCAACATGGTGAATATGTTCTTAAAGTGGATAAGAAGAGTGAAGTCAATAAGAACAAAGTTAGTGTCGGGATCAATTCATTTTGAGGGATAGCATCCTTGTTCTAGATAATGAAAGTTTAAAAAATTGACATACTTATTAGTCATGATTGATGATTAGTCATTAATGTTAGTAAAGGAAAACATATACATCAACATAAAAATAGTTCAAAGTCTCAATCCACAAATACTTGAGAAGTAGGCTATTTTTGTGATTTTTTTTAATGTTTAAGATTGTATTTCCTATTCCCTTGCAATGAGAAACTTATTTACTATTAAGTTTTGGTAGACTATAGCAACTTCTTCCTTATTATCCTTCTGAATTCTAAGTCTAAATAATTCAGGTAGGGTCATGGTTTCTTTTCCTCCGTTCCATCAAGTCACAGACCATATCATTGTTTAATTTTAATATTTCAAGGTCTTTCCTTACTAACTTTACCCATATCCTTTTGGACCTTCATCATCCCTTTTTATATTGTCACAAAAATGCATATCATATATCTTCATGGTAATATGTCAGGTATGTCTTTGCGCACATTCAAACCAACTAGATAGTATTTTTGACACTTACCTTCATTAGGTTGATCACTAATTGTGCACGTATAAAATTATTTTGCATTTGATGTCTAATGGTTTTGTCAGATACCCTTCTTAACATGCACATCTCAACTATCACCATTTTATCAATATGACTATGTTTAGAGGCCCAATGTTCAGTCCTATAATATGTAAATGGTAATATAGTACGATAGAATTTACCCTTTCCTGAGGAATCTGTGTTCTAGAAAGTACCTATGAAACATCTCTTCATTTTAATCCGATGACTCTATGAGTGACACCACTTGTCATGATCATCATCCAAGATAAATTGATTTTTCAGCAATAGCCTTTGATTATTCAAATGGATAAATGATTTATGCTTCTCTGTATTCTTACCGAAGTTGCATTTTTACATACTCAGTTAAGCTTGACTGGTTATGAGTCTCTGTGTTTCGTAGGAATCCTTCCACAAAATCAGCTTACCCTCCATGCTTATTTGGTATTATCATTCAGCATAACATTATTGAAAAAAATAATACACTGCAGAGTATTATCTTGAATAGTGTGAGTCGATTTGTCCATTACAAAGGTTAAAAGAAGTGAGGAATCAGAAAGCTAACTGAAAAATTTTCCCTTTGTTGGTTACATCTTCATACATGTGCTAGCCTCATACACTAATTATAGTTACACTTCCATCATTATTTTTTCTCATCCATATTGATTGTCGCTAAATGTGTCACTTACCAACAATGAAATAACAATGATAAAAGTCACAAAAAGCATATGTTATTTAGTTATTCAACCATATGCATAGAATCAAAATGATGAAGGTAAAAAGACAAACTGTATCTTTACTGATGCTTTTTCTTTATCAATGCTGATGATAAATTGTTAGTCTTGGCACATTCACAGATAAAAACTGGTAGTTTTGATTGCAAGGTATATTCAATAACTTAATCTTTTTCATCATGATCACCTTTTTTTTTCCCATCTAAACATAGATAATCAGGGTTGGTGAAATCAACCTTTTATACAGGATTCATGTGAGAAGGAAAGAAAAGTTTTGATTTTCTGATCCATGGGGCCTTTTTTATCAATCTGGAAAATTTTATTTATTTATGTTTATTGGGCGATGTAAATATTTTGGGGACTTGGCTTTCATGAAATTATTTAGACAAAATATACTTTTCTTAATTGTACTGATATATTATGTAATTTTCTGTCTGGACATAGATTGATCACTGCGTGGTTCATAGAAATACTGACCTTTTTGTTTCAGTGAAGCAGAGGTTTACCTGTTTGGAGGGTGTGTCACATCTTGGAAAGTTTTAGGCGGCAAGGACCTTCTGTACGTTCGCCCTGATGCAGTGTTTAATGGTCAAAAACCTATCAGGTGCTTAATCTTTAGATGTTTAAGATGGGGGATGAATGGAAAATTATTCACACTGAATTTGTTCAACTTCATTGTTAAATCAAAGGCATGAATGCTTTAATGATGGAGAAAATCAAATATTTATTTACTGACCTAAGAAACCTAGTCATATTGACCATATAGTTGTAGGCAAAATAAAATCTGAAAATAAAAGGTAAAGTCTTTAAAATATGGAAATTGAATGAATATCTAATAAGCTACTGCTATGAGCCAAACTGTGATATTTTCCCTCCATGATTCTGCCATTACATAATTGTTCCCAGAGGAACATTGATACAAGCTTGTAGCCATCTTCAAATTCAATTCAATTTGAAAGTCTATGTTTGATAATTAAACAGAAAATTGTTTAAATGCCTACCTTAAAACTGTCTTGATACTATTAAATAAACTTTGTGTTTATATTTGTTTTCTAATACGGTTGGTCTGACTTCTGAATAGTGGTGGTGTCCCTCATTGTTTCCCACAATTTGGACCTGGGCCCGTGCAACAGGTACTTTCTTTTATTGTTTTGAATGCCCATTAGATCAATGAATTTCATTTCCTGTAGAATGCCACACAAAACTTGATTTAACAAAAAAACTGTAGGATTCGAGTTGTGACTACTTGTAAACTGTCCAGGCACAGCCAGTTTCCTATATTACTTTGTAGATATTAGTTCAGAATGTCATTTAATTTAAGCAATAACAGCAAAATACTTTGAGTATTGCTTAACTGAGTGAACTGTTGATAATAAACTAAACACGTCATGTTCTAATGGGTTTCGGGTTGCCTATCGATCAGGTTTAATCGGGTGTTGACTAAACCAGATTCATGACTTTCTGATGGAACTTGAAAGCAAAAAGGAAATCAAATAGAGCAAAATCTTCTTCATGTATAAAGGAATAGTGAAAGATGTGAGATCAAATTTTGTTTTTACACGAATTTGTCTTTTCTCATATAAATGATCTTACAATTGTCTTCCGTAATCACTAAAGTTATTTGTGAAACAATCTTCAGTTTTATTATTTTGTGAACTGTATTTACATTAATGCATTGTATAATCTTCAGCTGCATAGATGATATAATCTTCTGTATACAGTTAGACATTGTTTCTTATTTAAGTTAATGATATGGTCGCTATTTGGAGAAACTTGGTGCACAAAATATTGCCTCCAAGGCACCCCATAGAAGATTATGATGTTAAAGTTCTTCATAAGAACAAGACAATACTAATTTTTCATTGAAAATGAACAAGTTGTAAATTACAAATTTGTGTAGCTTACGAAAGCTTAAAAGCATTATCAAAAGCTCATTACCTATTTTTTTTAATTTGGTGCATATTTGTGGGCATTTTCGTGTTTTTAGCTTTTGTTTTTGTTTTTATCTCTTATTGCTATTTTACCGTGTTATGAAAATATTTGCCTTCTTTTAACCTTTGTTCTAATTATCTTATTGTAGTTGAATACTTTGAATGTTTTGTTACATATGAGTTGTTTTTTATGCCAATGGTTAATTGTTGATCCTAATTATACACGATAATATGCTTTCTTTTGGACCCCTTTTATAAATCCAAGGCCGGGGGGCATTAATTGACCATATTTATTTTTTTACAAAAACAAAATTATAATCCCCATCTGAACAACTTATTATGTCTTGGAAGCATGGTTTTGCAAGGAATATGAACTGGAAAGTAGTGGAGTTTGAAACAGTTGGAGGTGATCCAGCCCTAACATTAGAATTGAAAGATAACAAATATAGCCGTGCAATGTGGGGTTTCTACTTCCAGTGTCTCTATACGGTATTTTACTTATGTCTTCAATTATCACTTTTAAATAAATTTTCATATTTATTGACCATCCATCTAACCACTTTATGGGGACTTATCAAATGAGCCAAATACAGCTTCTTTGCCACGTCATATTGGACATTGAGGGGTACAATTAGTGGTCATCTTTTCATGTCTTTTGGAATTTGGTGCATAACTATACTTGTTTTTTTTTTCACTCTATAGGTTACTTTGGGTGCTACCAGCCTCTCTACCAAGCTAGTCATAACTAATAAGGACAATAAGCCATTTAACTTTAGTTCTGCCTTGCACACATACTTTCGGGTAGGTTTCTTATAAAAGATGAGGTTTTGTCATGGTGAAGTGGATGAATGATTCAATCTATCATTTTCAGGCTTCTGCAGCAGTTGCAACTGTTAAAGGTTTAAGAGGATGCAAGACACTGAACAAGGATCCGGACCCTTTCAGCCCAACTGAGGGAAAGGAAGATAGGTACATTTTATTTTACTCCTTTTTTTCTACATCACATGTTCAAATCAGATGTATAAATAAACTGCTAATTTGAAATTCAGCTGTCTATGAAATTTAAGAGAGGCGCTTACAAGAGGACGACTAGGACTTTGTTGTAGTTTTCAATCCGTATTAGAAAAAAATGTTCTGCTTTAGACATGACAACAAATTTATACTACTTGGTCAAGAATAATGACTAGTATTTTAAGATTGGTTGAGCGATTTGTTGCAGGGAGCTGGTCAATTTTCCTGGGTTTGTGGACTGTATTTACATTAATGCACCAAATAAGCTAGAGCTTGACACTGGAATGGGCAATTTAATTTCTATAACAAACCGAAAGTAAGTAATTTTAATTGTTAATTCTCTCGTTTGGTAGTGCCATCTTAGAAGTTTATATCATCCATGCAGCTGGTCAGATGTTGTTTTATGGAACCCGCACTTGCAGATGGAAGCATGTTACCAGGATTTTGTATGCGTGGAAAATGCAAAGGTATGAGCTAAAAATATGCTGCGGAATTGGGTGTTTCTGAGTGAATTTTCTTAACACTTGTTGACATACATTATGGCGTTTTGAAGATGGAATTTGTTTTATGTTACAGATTTTGGATGTTCACCTCAAGCCTGAAGAATCTTGGATTGCCGAGCAATGCTTCAGCATTTTGTGAAACATTATGCCACAATTCTTAACATTTTTGTCGAAGGACAAAAAGAAAACCATTTCAGGACATAAAGAAGAAAGGCATTGCATGAAATGACAAATATTTTTATTGTGTTTGAATGGCAGGAAAATAGGCAAAATGCCTTGAAGGCATTTTGAATGGCAATATTCTTCTTGATTGTTTGTTGTGTTTATGTAACCACACTTTCAAGTGGAACATTTAGTAAATGGTTATGTTTGTCTTCTCAAACCCCCATCATCTCCCTGATTGTGTTTGGTAATTAACATCTGGAGCACGGGTGACAAGATCTGATCATTGTTCTCGAGTTCGGCCATTACCAGATTTGTTAACTATATTTGGCCATCGTTTTGGATCAGTTTAGATGATGGACGTAATTAATGTAGCTTCCGCCATGACTAGGTCTGATCGCTGTTGGCGGTGACCAGCCTCATCCTTGTCGGCAACTGGATGCAGCTATTGTCACTGGTGTAAATCAATTTATAAGTGTGAGTTGCACATGTTGATCAACAATCGGTACTCGGAATATCTCTAAGAGACATTCAAGGTATTAATTGAGTATATGTACTTAACGAGTAAATCGATTATGTTTAGCACAAGCACCACATTTGTTCTTGAGTGGCCTGCCGAGCTAGATCAGCGGTGGCAATGGACTTGGTCTATGTGCTAACGACTAGACTTAAATTTGGTTTTGACAACAAGATTTTATCATCCTTCGGCGACAGGTTGAATCATCCCTTCGGCGACAGGCAAGTATAGGTGGTGTCACTGCTTGCGGGATCCAATCATCCTCGACAATGGGGGCTTATTGTTACTGGCTGTTGTTCGTGGCATAATCTAATCATCATTGTCAACGATGGCAAGTGGGTTATAGAGGATAAATAGTTTTTGACCCTTTGCCAAACGTTTCCCTTGAATGGCTATAGGGGATACAATTAAATAGGTCCTCATGTGTATGAGTCCTATTTAATTATAATATAGTTGATATTCATAATTTTTTTTTCAGAATTACCTACAAGGTAGAAAGTTACACATTACATCGATATTAGGAATTCTGCCTCAAGAGATACAAACGAAAAAGAACGTAGTTAAGGATATTACAAAGGGTGACTAAGTAGACCTGCTAACTAAGAAATTTAATTAGAAATGCTGGAGTTGAATCAAGTTGAGTTACGTGTTTAGTCATTTCTCATCAAAGAAGATAGATTGATCTAACCCTTCTTAACATTTCAAGAAGAAATATTATATTAATGGTCATAGAATTACACGGATCAGTGCAAAAGAAATGCATGAGAAGGCAAGAATGCTTGCAATAATCCAATGATAACCGGAGATGCAATGACTTGATAGAAACTCATACAAGGTAAGTGAACGAGTCTAATTATATGTCCGCATAATTTATACAATCACATAGGCACATAGTCATATGACGTGTAAAACCCTAGTTTTGGCTTAGGTTTTATGTTGACCAAGTCTGCCTAGTTCGGGTTAGTTATTGTGTTGGTTAGCTCAGTCGAGCCATAATTTGAGTTGTTCAGTTTCTATACCATGTATATGGGGCCAAATAAGGTCATATACATATGTTATTGAAACTAAGTATGCCCGTTATATAGTTGATGGCACGAGATATGCATGAGCGTGATAAGCGGTATTAGAGTATTTCCAAGGTAGACATATTATTTTGCTTGTATATAGGATTTACAATTAGGGTAAAAATAGGTTGTTTTTTGTATTTGGTGCACATGTTAGGGTTTGTGGGATAATTCAGCTTCTATCGCATGACATATAAAGACCTCAATTCCAAACCCTATTAAAGTTGTTACATGCTTTATCTCCTAAAGGCACATATATATTATATTCATTAAATAATTCAAAACTTGAGTATAATATCAGAATATACAAACAAAATATACTAATAAACTAATCTATCACATTCCAGTAATATCAGTTGTACATGTGGCTTTATGTTCATTAAATATACTACTTACATAATGCTAGTCTAAGCAAAGGTCCACTAATGAGATACTAATGCAATAAAATAAAAACCATAAATAATGCTTAGAGTCTCCATCTAGTCACTCCCATGCTCCAATACTTGCGTGCATACAAACATGTCCGTTAAGTATCTCATACAAGATACTGAGTTCACTACTTACATAAGTAGTAAACAATAATACGCAAGTAAGAATAAACTCGAACGATTATCCGCGACTAATCATCGATGAGAAATTAATAACTAAAATATAAGCATGAATAACAATTTACTTAGCACAAATGAGATAATATAAGAACTTGACTATCCATCATTGACACTTAGTTAAATTCCCCCATTGTGACTAACTAGTTAGCTTGGTAGTTTTTATCCACGACTTCTGAAAAATCATAATAATAAGTTAAGTAATTTAACTGAAATTGATTGAGCTAAATACCCTTTCAACTAAGTAAATACACTTAGTAAATAATTGTAATAAACCTAAATCTTTCGCCTTTATAACTTCTAGAGAGTCAGCTCCTTGAGACTTCTGAAAACGGGTTAAAATTGACTAATTTCCTTCATCAATCTAGGTTGACGTAAAATGCAACATGTTAAAACCACGATAATAGCTATAGGCCGCTGGTGTAAGTGTGTACATGGAAGCTTAGGTGCCTGGCCTAATTACTAGATAACGGTCCACCTAAGCGTGTTGGTGAGTCTCACGTCTAAATTCCTAGGGAGAAGTAGAGTACAATTACTAAACCTTGTTGGTAAACCACAAATGATCGCGTACGCTATCAAGACAGAGGCCTAGGTTGTTGGGTAACGACCTATGCTTAGGGGGACGCACTGTATCATTGGGCATAACACATCTATTGAACTGGTTAGAACTAGTGTAGCTTGGTACATAAAATAAAAACAAAAAATTAGTGCTTAGTCACATACATTATATATAATAACATTGACTATTGAATTAATTGAACATAACAATACTTGAATAATCATTAACAAAGCATACACCGATCAAAATTATCAATTAAACAAGAATAAACAAACTAGGGCATCAATGCTATGGCGCTAGACTTGAGCGTTGCGGCATAAGGGTCTCGGCTCAGGTTTCTCATAAGTGAGCATTGTGGCACTCATCATAGGGAATTAGAGCATTGTACACTATGGTTCGTATGACTATTTCAAATAAGCGAAGGCCACAACGCTCATAACATTGAGTACAAGCATCATGTCGCTGCCCACACATACCTTTCCCACAAGTGAAGGTTGTTGTGCCAATAGTAGCCCTGGCTTTGGAAGCTATGGCGCTCAACCTCATCTTCTTCACCTATGGATATGCAACTTTGTGGTGCAGGTCTAGGGTTTCAAACCCGAATTTAATTATCCTTTTTTCTTTTGATTCGATTTTTATCAAACAAAAACAAGTTTCTAGTATTCGCCAAACAACAAATCAAGGGTTATGGCATGTTTTTGATTTAACATGATTTAACCAAATTTTTCATGATTTTTATTTATTGAAAACATACAAATAATGGTGTTCATGTTCTAAACTTGATCTATCATAACAATTTAACCCTAGATCATGGTTAACTCATAAGAACTATTTGTAAAACTTATTTATAACGAGTCTAAATATAAATTAACACCTTAAATCATAATTTTGACAGGTCATGCAAGCATAGAACATTGAAGCAAACATGCAAACAACATAGAACAATAAACAAAACATGGAACATGATTAGAATGCATGAATCTACATGATCAATTTGTTTTGATTGAGATTTCTAACCTCTTCTTTGGTGAATTATACTAAAACTCCTCGCCAAACATGTACCACCCAAAATCCGGTTTACACTCGGGAACTGAACCGGAATGTCATTGGTCCCAGCTAGGTCGGCTAACCCAAACCCCATTCGTGCGGATCGACTATGGGCATCTCCAGATGAAAGATGTCAGTTACTTTGCATGGATGAATGCATAAAAATAAATCTAACACGCTACTACATGAATAACATTAAAACTAATTTACACACCAACAATAATTACAATAAAATTATTAAAAATTTCAAAAAAATAAAATAGATAGAATCTCCTCGAAAAGTGCAATTAAGGACGACCCTGTCAATTTAATATATATATATATATATATATATATACACACACACACACCATATATTTTTATTCACATAGAGTTCTAATTTATTGTATCTGTCATTCTGAATCTTAGGTCTTAACCCACCTGTTCATTCTATTCACATTTCATATTATATCATCATGTTTTACATTTCATTACATCATCCTCAAAATATTAAACATGCTATCATCTAACATGTGTGTATGCAAGAGACGTCACTACTCCTCTGTCCAGGCTGACTCGTCCTACTCATGATCATCACCTACATATATTATAAAAACACGTCAGTAACGAGTGTTACTAGGTCCAAAAATATAACTAATATCAAATTGCTTATTAGAGCAAACTCCTATATGAAGGAAACATTCATATATTTCTCGTGAACTCTCTAAAGGGCACCTACTGAGGAGCCATTAGGCTACAGATCCGGTAGCATCCCGAACTAACTATTCTGCTGCTGCTGATGCCTCTCTCGACATTTTCTCATTTCATTTGCTAGTCCCTCTGGACTACTAGTATATCTTATGCCCTCTCCTTACCTCCATAATTCTCTTAGCCTTGAGCATGAAGACTAATTACTCTTAGACAGTCACCTTTAATACGATTTAAACCACAAGTCTGGACATGCGTTGTACTAAATAGTACTGGTAAACCTCTACGTTCTCCGGGTGTGAGGAACTCAAACACAGAGTTGTCAGGATCCCTTGGGATTGGAACAACCCGCTCACTAATCTAGAACCCGCTTTAACTAACATGTGCACCCGCTCATTGTACGTGCAAGTCAATTTTCCCATCTCTCGTCTCACTAAAAACTCGATAAAACTATATAGATAGGCCTGAGAAGGGATTTATACAATAGGCTCGAAGGCAACTTGTGGTGGATCTTGTTTTCGAAAACATATTCGAGGGATCTCATCCTCGAGGGTTATTAATCTAGAAGATCGATCGATTAAACGACCTAGGTTAAGTTGGATCCGATAAAACACCACTTAACTTGCCCTACAAGTACTCACACAATACACAATCGAATATGGAATAAAACAGGAAATGAGTCCTGACGAACCAGCTAGAAGCTCCGAAAGTGTCCTCGCTTTTGGGCCCTTTGGGCCCCCAACCAAGCTCTGATACCACTGTTAAGCCCTTTCGCCCCCAAAAGGGACTTGCAATAGGTGTCACGTGCCTCTCTTAATCCAAAAGTTAACGTAAGGAATAAAGCTTTCCCATTAGCCTATATACAACTCACCAACATCATCCATGACCAATGTAGGATAAACCCAACAACTCCCCTTCACACATCGGGCATCCCCGAAATCATCATCGTCTAACAAACTCCCCTTAAATCAAACGACACCCACCTGGCAAACTCCTCTCAAATCATCAGGTGGAACCCATGAAGGAAACTCCGATAATTGACGTAGGCAAACACCAAATCTCCCAAGATCGTAACTTGGCTCTGATACCATTGTTGGGCCCTTTGGGCCCCCAACAAAGCTCTGATACCACTGTTAGGCCCCCAAAGGGACTTGCAATAGGTGTCACAGGCATCTTTTAATCCAAAAGTTAACTTTTGGATTAAGAGAGGCCCATGACACCTATTGCAAGTCTCTTTGTGGGCCCAAAAGGCCCAACAGTGGTATTAGAACTTGGTTGGGGGCCCAAAAGGACCAACACTTGCACCTAGGCGGCGATCTCCTAATACGTACCTTCACATCAAGACTAAATACTAACGTTGATGATAATGCATGAATGCTACACTCCTCATCAATCCATACAAGACAACATCTATTTACATGCATTTAAATTGAAACTCTAATTCATTATTATCATCCGATAACATGCATTTAAATTTGAATCAACACTTATTTACAATTACACCAAAATCATGAAATAATCAAATAAAATCGGATAAATTTCTAAACATAATCATTAGTTATGCGGCGACGGTGTTAAGGTTGTGGCCAGGTCGAGTGAGGATCGTGGCGAAGAGGGAAGGGAGAAAAAGAAGGAAGTTGGGTGAGGAAGATGGTGGCAGCTAGATGGTGACAGTGTCGGAAGTGTAGACTAAATAAATGTTAGGGAGGAAGAAAACGAGTGGTTGGTGAGAAAAACGAGTGGTCGGGGATAAAAATGAGTGGTCAGGGAGAAAAACTAATGGCCAGTGAGAAAAATGAATGGTCGGTGAGAAAAACAAATAGTCGTTTCGTGATTAAAACTTGGCTTAACTCTGACTTTAGAAAAATAATACTAACTTGTAATAATTCTAAAAAAATCCAGAAAACAGGGAAAATTCTCATAAAACATAATACACACAATATTACAATGACATGCTCTATAACTAATAACCCACTCAAATTGCCCGTAATGCGTCCTAATGGGTTATTCGGCCTAAAATTAATTTTACGATCTAATTAAAATAAATAAAAAAAATCTTGCTTACTCTCATATATTCTGATAACTCATTCGAGTGCTATTTTACTGACATTCTCATCATATACTTGAGCACACATTACTCTCATGGTTCATAACACAAGACCGGCCTCGATTCAATACATGTGTTCTAAAATTGACCTAACTAAAAATAATAGCCAAACCGACTGGTTCAGACTATAAAACCTTGACTCAAGTCATGAGTTTTACAATCTTCCTTATAAAAATTTTGTCCTCAATTTTTAAATCAAGGAGGCTTTACTCTCGTAGCTATCCACTAAATCTGAAATCTAAAGCAGGATGCGTGTATACATGTCACATCTGCCGTATCCTCCAGTGCTTCAATAATTGTGGTTGTGTCCATCCCCACTACCCATGGTGGTGCTGAAGTGGACGGGTCTACTAGTGTTGTTATCCAGAGCATGTTGTTATTGTCCTGTCATGGCAGCCATCATTCCTCTCTAATTCAGACCCCTTTGTTATTGTCTCGATGACTATTGACCATTACCTCTCTGTCCCTGTCCTTGGTTCTTCATGCAGTACTCCATCGGACATGTCATACTTTCTAATATGCCAACAGCTGATGAAATCTAGAAGAAAACTTCTTCTACATCTAATTTTCCCGTGAATGGGTGTCCTCCATTTTCACGAATTGCTCATATTGCCACTATCCGAGATTTCTGTCACCTGCCGATTTGTTTGATCCTTCTCTAATCTTGACCTTACTGGAGTATTACAAAACCCTAGGGTGCCTATCTGTCCACTGTTATTTCCTCTAGGTCCACTACCCTCTGTACCCCTTCCTGCCTAAAGTGGGGTGACCAATGGAATTGTTGTGGGAGTGTCCCTAGATGTAGCGGTAGAGGAGGTGGTGGTGGAGAGTCCATGGGAATTGCAGGCTCCGCTCCCCTCATGCCTCATCATCCACAGTTATTCTCTTCTTTGCTCATGCTACTGCGAGAGCTATTTGTCATAGTTTTGTTCGGAATTCCTCCTGACTCTGTTGCATCTGCATTTGTACCTCTGCCAACCATGCAATGGCAGCCTCTATTTTGGTCTGACGGCTTCTAACACTGCAGTGGCTTCCACTACAATGGCCCTAGCTACAACGGCTAACTGAGCCTAGCTCACTGGGATTTTTGGCGGCGGTGTGGCTCTAGATCGGCTAGACACCATCTCGCTATGAACATGAGTAGGGCTAGCTTGTCTGGGAGAAGGAAGTGATGGAGTCTTGTTTCGAGTACTTTGAGTCCTTACCATGATTACCCCTATTCACTGATCCAATCCTGAAAATACTACCACACTACCCATTGATGAGAAATCTGTAAATCAAAGACAAAAAGGATAGAAGTATATATACCTGTCAGCTCAACTTGGAGCAATCTTTGCACACACATCATGTATAAAAATAACTTCCAACTAAATTGACCAAGAGTTTGCTCTAATACCAAAACTGTAACACCCCAAATCCAGTTCACACTAGGGAACCAAATCAGAATGTCACCGGTCCTGGTTAGGTTGGCTAACCCGAACCCAATTCATGCGGATCTACTCTTGGCATCTCAAGATAGAAGATGTCAATCGCTTTACATGGATGAATGCACAAAAATAAACCTAACATGCTACTACATGAATGACATGAAAACAAATTTACACACCAACAATAACTGATATAAAATTATTAAAAAAATTTTAAAAAATAAAACAGATAGAATCCCCCCAAAAGTGCAATTAAGAGCGGCACTGTCAATTCAACATATACAATATATATATATATATATATATATATATATATATATACACACACACACACACACACTAGATATTTTCATTCACATGGAATTCTAATATACTGTATCAATCACTCTGAATCTTAGGTCTCAACCCACCTATGCATTCTATTCACATTTCACATCATATCATCATATTTTACATTTCATTAAATCATCCTCAAAATATTAAACATGCTATCATCTAACATGTGTGTATGCAAGAGACGTCACTACTCCTCTATCAATGCTGGTTCATCCTCCTCATCATTATTACCTACATATATTATAAAAGTATGTCAGTAATGAGTGTTACTGGTCCAAAAATATAACTAATATCAAGCTGGCTATTAGAGCCAACTCTCATATGAAGGAAAATATTCATATACTACTCATGAACTCTCTGAAGGGGACCTACTGAGGAGACACTGGGCTGTATACTCGGTAGCATCCCGAAGTGACTGTTCTACTGTTGTTGATGCCTCTCTTGGCATTTTCTCATTTGATTTGCTAATTCCTTGGGACTACTAGTATATCCTATGCCCTTTCTTTACCTCCATAATTCTCCTAGCCTTGAGCATGAAAACGAAGTACTCTCAAATAGTCTCTTTTAATACCCTTTGAACCACAAGTCCGGGTATGCGTTGTACTAAACAGTACCCGTAAACCTCTACATTCTCATGGCGTGAGGAACTCAAAGGCAGAGTGGTCAGGATCCTTCGAGATTGGAATAGGCCACTCACTAATCCAGAGCCCGCTTTGACTAACACGTGCACCGGCTCATGGTAGGTGCAAGTCAATTTTCTCATCTCTCGTCTCAGTGAAAACTCGATAAAACTATATAGATAGGCCTGGGAAAGGATTTATACAATAGGTTTGAAGGCAACTTGTGGTGGATCTTATTTTCAAAAACATACTTGAGGGATTTCATCCTTGAGGGTTATTAATCCAGAAGATCGATCGATTAAATGACCTGACTTAAGTGAGATCCAATAAAACGCCACTTAACTCGTCCCACAAAGTATTAACACAATATAATAGCATAGAGCATAAAATAGGAAACGAGTCCTAATGGACAAGCTAGAAGCTTCGAACGTGTCCTCGTGCCTAGGCAGTGAACTCCTACTACGTACTTACACATCAAGACTAAATACTAATGCTGAGGATAATGCATGAATGCTACACTCCTCATCAATCCTTATAAGACAATATCTATTTACATGCATTTAAATTGAAACTCTAATTCATTATTATCATCTGTTAACATGCATTTAAATTTAAATCAACACTTAATTACAATCACACCAAAATCATAAAAAAATTAAATAAAATCGGATAAATTTTTATACCTAATCATCAATCATGCGGCAACGGTGACAAGGTTGTGTCCGGCTCGAGTGTGGATTGTGGGGAAGAGGGAAGGGAGAAAAAGAAGAAGGAAGTTGGGTGAAGAGGATGGTGGCGGCTGGATGGTGACAGTGTCAGAGGTGTTAAATAAATAGATGTTAGAGGGGGAAGAAAATGAGTGGTCGATGAGAAAATAATACTAACTCGTAATAATTCAAAAAAAATCTAAAAACAGGGGAAAATCCCATAAAACACAATACACATAATATTACAATGACATGCTCTAGAATTAATTACTCACCCAAACTGCCTGTAATGAGCCTAAAAATAATTCTATGATCTAATTAAAATAAATACAGAAAATCTGGCATACTCTGATATATTTTGATAATTCATTCTACTACTGTCTTACTAACGCAATTATAATATACTTGGGCACACACGACTCTCATGATTTGTAACACAAGACCGGCCTCGGTTTGGTATGTGTGTTCTGAAATTGACCCGACTAAAAATAACAGTCAAACCGACTGGTTCAGTCTATAAACCCTAACTCGAGTCACGGGTATTACAAAACACCTCCTCACACAATCTCCACCAAGGTAGAGAGTGCGTAGAGAGAGAGAGTGGCTAAAGAGAGACGATCTAGAGAGGGAGGGCAGCTAGTGTTTCCAAATTGAAGAAGATGCAAATTGCCCTCCTGTGCTCTTCTTATATACCCTAGGCATTCTACTCACATTAGAACGCCCTCCTCCTAACTTCTTCAGACTAAACTACCCTTAAACCTCTTACATGAATGCTTAAGTTGCAAACCCGTTCACATCTAATGACCGACTCTTACCCTAGGGTAAAACTCGACCGTTGGACAACTAATAATGCAAGACTTTTACTTAAATTATATGATTGTACAAATAAGTGCTTAAATCCACATATTAGACTTAGAAACTAGTCGAATTTATTAATAGAGATATAAAATTAGTTCATATATGACTGTGCCAACTTATCCACCAAAGGTTAAAGCTTATCCGACTACTTATTCCTAGGGATTTTACTTGATCGTTTACTTCCTTTCATGATTGAGTGTTAGACAAAGATCTCATACAACTAAACTCGATATAATTAACACATAACTATAAAAATAAAGGTATCTTTCATTAGTCTAAATTAACTTATACAAAAATGAATTTTATATATTTAAAATAAAGAGTTCACTATGGTTATTTCCTACTGAAGAGAAGAAAATATACACTAACTAGTACTAGCAAAAGGGCAAGATATTACATGGCATTTGAAAGATACAAAGCTTGCACTAAATCACCTAAGGCCGAACTCGCGTCTTTTAGTTCAATTTGATTAATTTTGTTGTTATTGATAAATTACATCCTATTTATACCCTCTACGGCCCCATTTTATATCTATTTGATCTTATCTAAAGAGTCATCCATGAGGCATAACTTCGAGAAATTCAATGATGATGCATACAAGATGCAACTTCCCCCTCATTTGCACATTAGTTACACCATTAATTTTCACCATGTGTAACCCTTACTATGGAGGATTTGAGCAAGAAAATGCTACTCTTCCTATGAAAGAACTTACTCAAGCTACTTTAACAAGCATGATAAATGCTGATATTGCAAAAGAAGAGTACTTCAATGCTTAGGATCATTTGAAACAAGTTTGACCATCCTCACGTCAGAAGAAATGTAGTCCTTGAGTCTATCTTCTGAAACTCGAGGTTTCATTCTTTTGAATCGAGAGACTGATGTAGTACAACTTAGTCATAATTTATAATGGTATTTATTTTAAATAAAATGTCATCAAATTAGTCTTCTATTACTTGGTTAGTAGGTAATATGGTTAGGGATTTTAGGGCTTAATAATGAGAGATTTCTCCTTAAATCTTTCCTAGACGTATTATGTTTTGCGGTTATAAATAGGGAAATAATCTTTTGTATTGGGCATACTTTGAACGAGTGAGAATGACGTTCCTCTAATTTTTTTCTATTTTTATTTCCTGACTCTATTAGTTACTCATCAATGGTGAAATTAGCAACCCTCTCCTTGTATTGTGCCCCCTAACCGAGCTGAAAGGACTATAAAAAAGTGAAGCTTGGAGAAGACGTGATGAAGAGATTCTTGTTGACTCATTATCTTATCCTTGCTAATCGCAATGGCTGAACCCTGCAATGATAGATCCTCTCGAATTGTAGGCCCCTTATCTGCAGCATTTTACCTCCTACCCCACTAGATGAATGCTTGCTTCCTTCTCCAGTTCATCTCAAGCTTGCTTCTTGACAAGGGTATCAATGGTAGTGCAGAGTTTTATAATTATGATAACTATATAAGAAGGCATCTATCTTCAAAAATGAAGACTTGTACCTGAAGTCCAAGCGAGAAGAGCCTACAATCCCATTCAAATCTGAAGGAAGTCCAATAGGGTGCTTGCTTGAAACGTTGGCAATGATCTCTCAATCGTAGTCAAAGTTGGGTCCTTAAAATATGCATTGTTGCATTAGGAGAACCACTATAAAATGTAGGAGCAAGGATACCCAAAAAAAATGAGTGGTCATAAATATTAAAAAAATGAAAAAAAAATGATGATGATGAGAGGAAAGAGGTGTAAACATACATAATGGGAAGAGGAGATCAAATCATCAGCCTGTGACGGGGCCCAGCGTCATCACATTCCCTAGTCCATAAAAGTACCAAATGTGAGCATAAGTAACAAATGCAAGAAAAAGATGATGGTAATTAATATTTACCTTCTAGTCAATATCCTCATAATCAATTATCTCCTTAAATGTTTTATAAGGTCCAAAGATATCTACCAATGAGACAGTATTAACAATATTTGAAGAGGTCACAACAAGGTGGGGCGTAAGACTCTTTTTTCGATTCTTTAACACTATCATGTTCATTGTAAAAATAAAAAATCATGTGAAAATATCAACATCAATTAAATGAAAATCTACCAATGAAGCTTGGAGACTAAAAAAAACAAGAAAAAAGAAGAATTGGTAGAAGGCATGAAGTCCACCTATTTGGATGTGAGATACCTAATCCACGGAAAAATGCTTCTTTGGGCTATGAGATTGCTATGCAAATGCTCAATTTTTGTCAGAGAGAGAGAACAAGAAAACTACTTACCTTGGCCACTTTGGTGATCAAAAGTTGGCGTCTAATGATGAATGAGAACAAGAAAACTACTTACCTTGGCCACTTTGGTGATCAAAAGTTGGCGTCTAATGATGAATTATTAAATCTACCACCTGGACACCTTCAGAAGGGTTACCCAAACGATATTCCTGAATTTGTGTGTTAGGATTAATAAAAGAACAAGGAAGATTATCTGCCGTTCTCTTTGATGCCTTGATATTTATCAGTCTTTCGGATATGCATGTTATCTCTTCTGACATCTTTACAAAAACCAAAAGGAATTTTGATCATATGAAAGGTAAAGATTTGGCATCCATGTCTCACAAAGAAGTTGTTGGACTATACCACAAGCAAAAGAATCATAAAGCATAGTAGAAGTCGACAAGTTTGGAACCAAAATAAGGCTCCACATGTAGGTGATTGAATACAACCATGCTAATGCCTCCAATATATTTATAAATGGCCAAGAGAAAATGTTTAGGGTAGCCGAATTGACAAAGAAAATAGCTTGGACAGTATGGCTCTTACGTCTACATGTTCTTCACACCGAAGCACAAGAGTGCTCGGATGAATGCACTCTAACCATAGAAGGTCTTGGGCAATCTTGTCTAAATCCCCATGATATTTCCTGAAGTGTGAAGATTCATGTGGCAAGCCCCTACGAGAAAATTTGTACTTGTTCCAACTTCTCCGGCATTATTGATCGACTCAGCAGTGAACTTATGACATTTATCCCTAAGATGTGTCAAAAAGCATTAGTTTGGTTCTGCTCTATATCAAGTTGGATGAATATCAATGTAATAAAGACAAAACCAACTATCGAACACAATCAAGTAATACGTGTCGTTTACCCCAAAAATATATCTCTGCAATCTAGAGGACAAACAAGCTGAACATAGCAGGATAACTTGATAACTTTTGACCAACTAAAAAGCAAATTGCACTAAATGCGGTTAATAACATCGTAAGTCTTGCCTGGAAGTATAAAAATACTAACCAACCGATCATGCACAAACTGATCCCTCTAAGGGTGTCTTTCGATTGGAAGTTCTATGATATTGGACATCTTATAAACAGAGAAGCCTAATTCATTTATTGGAGAAAAAGAAGTGGTTACAGTAAGGGCTAAAAATCTCTAACATGGAGTGTCAAATGGTCCAGTCACAAGGAAGTAAATAGTGGAACAAAGAATTGCTTTTCTGATGCCAACATAAGATAATTCAAATATAATTTCCTTTGTGACAGAATTTACTCATGCTTTCCAAATACTTATGTTTTCTGAAGCCCAACCTAGAATTTGGAAATGGTGCAAAGATCCCCCATCTTATATCACCCTCAGATATAGTTAAAGGTAAGCGTCCATGGAGGAGTTGGAAAATTTATATATCATGTATTTTCAACTCTCATGGATGGAAAATATAAGATTATCATCTACCCATCAAAGTGAAATATTGATAGTTAAAATCAGCAAAATACATTTTGACTTATGAAATTTGTCCAATTGATCAGACTATTATCACACAAAAAGATATTTGAAATCTCTTAACAAAGTGTGAAAATTGATCACATGTTTGGGATGCCATTAGTTGTCTCGAATAAGAAGCTTTCCTCTCCGACATTATACATGATGAAGGAGAAATAACCTTCCAAAGAAGAAAGAAATTCTTTAAAAGCCTCTCTAAATTTATCATCAAATATGAATCTCAGGTTGAACAATTCAAGCCCACCATTTATAAGCCAAGCTTGATAGAAATTTGATGTCGATAAGTTTAAGATGAAGGCTTCAATAAATGTTATGACCTCTCTTGTAAAACCCACCTTGTTCACCCTGTGTTTTATATGTGGTTTGTTATTGGCTTGATTTGAGTAGCATGGTATGGTGCTAGGACGATCTTTGTGTTTTATTATGGGTTTGGGCATTGGGCGCACCCATAGTTGAGTTTTTTTGTCGGCCCAAATTGCCAAGCCGGCGGTTTGTGTTCCATTTGATTGTGTTGTGTAGAGTAGGACCACGTTCGCACTTGTTTCGTGCACATTGTACTTTTTATATTCTGTTAGGCTAGAGTCGTGTCGCATAAAATTTGGGCTTCCCTCTCCCTATCCTTCCCTCTCTTTTTCTCTCTTTCATTTTTTATTCTTTCCTCCTTTTTTCTCATTTTCTTTTTCTTTTCCGCCCTCCCTCTTTTCTTCTTTCCCTTTTTCTCCTTCCCCTTTCTCTCCCTTTCCGCTTTTATTTTCTTCTCCCATCCTTTTCTCTCCACTGTCCTTGCCCTTGTCGCCTCCTCCCCTCCTCTTCCCTCGTCAAGCTAAGCATTGTCCCCCCATTCTTTTTGTTTTTCATTCACGATCATAATGTTTGTATGTAGATCTTCTTGATTAGGCACATAGATAATTAGATTATCATCATATCATGTAAATCTAATATATTTCTTGTTGATTTTATGATAAAAATGTAATTTTTATTATTATTGTATTTTGCCTAATAAACATTAATAAGATAATTGTATCGTCCTAAATTTGTAAAATATACTAAATCTATCTAATAATGATTGCAACTATAAAAAAATTAAAACTTTATAATTTTTAGTCATGTCCAAGTGATCTCGATTTGCATGCCAAGTTGATTAATTATTAAATAGTTAAAATAATAGTATTTTAACTTTTATTTGGTTGTGAAATGGTCATGATGTAAAAATCTTAAGTTAAATAATAATTAACTTAATTATCTTAATTAATTTAACGATATAAGATTATTTTAATGATGATAATCTTTAATTCACGGGTATGGGTTTGGTGTCATGTAAGATCTTTCAAGTTCTCTGAATTAAAAATGCTATACAACGAAATTATCATCGGGGTTAAGTTTAAATAATTGACCTAAAATCTTAAGTTATTTTTCATAATTTTCACGAGATCTTATTCTTGATTAGCATTTTAGGTGTCTCAATTAAATTGCCCTTAATCTTTCGGGCATTTTGATATCTCTTGTTAGATTTAAGTGCGCAAGTTAAATCTCAGAAATAATTTCATAATGAACCGAGATCTCAGTCTCATTTTCTGTAATGATTTTTACAGAATCTAATTAGTATGATGATGCACCCAATATGTGGATGATGTGTATTGTGATGTGATGTCTATTTAGTTTCCTACTCTGTTGCATGCCATCTTTATTGTCTACATGTCATTGCACACACTCATCATAGAGGGTTTAAGTGGTGATCTATATTTGGTAGGCCACACAGTGTCAAGCTTGCCAACATAGGACGTGGAGCTTGCCTCACAGTTCTGTTAGAACTTCTCTTTCCTTGATTTGATGATAGGCTCTATTGTTGTTTTGAATGATATCTTAGAACATGTTAGTGGCATTTTTTTGGATCTCACTACCTATAGGTCATCTTAGCGAGTTTTTTGGATTAATGAACTTTCAAAGTTGAGATCCTTTAACATGAATTTTGAAAACATGAGATGCAGGTCAAAAGTCGCTTTAGTGGTATTTATCAGCACTTCCTAGGCCCTATATGTATGGTGTAATTTTTAAATTTTCTATAAATGCATGATAGATTAGAGCGTAACGCCCACCAAGGGGCCCTATCGGTACCCACTTGTAGTGTTCAATTTGGCGCTTAATATATGTAAGCTCTATTACTCGCTAGTAGTGTGTATATTTTCGTGCATGTGCATGTTTCCCGTTGAGTATATCCAGGCTATGCAATGCTATAATGATTATGGTGTGACTTCCCATTGAGTATATCTGTGATATGGTGGTAATTATGGTTTAGGCCTAATTGGCCATAGTATTAGTATGCTACCATCTAGTATCTCTAGTTCATGTTCATGTATATTTATATGTTTATGATTAAGCCCTATTTATCGTATTTTGGTATAATGGTGTTAGTGTGGAGAAGTTCTATTTTTTGGTCGAAGCTTCCCATGGATGATGAGTCATCTATTTGCCAGTTCGTAATTGTTTTCCGTAGTTATTGTCAAATTGAGAATCTTTGATTATTGACGTATGTTTTTTATTTAGTGTGGTGCTGCAAGTTTGGTCAAAGATCGGTATCAAGAATGACTCATGGGGGTGTTGACTTGTTCACTACTGTGTATTGTGCAATCTGATGTGGGCCCTATGAGCCATTGATGTAAATACTATGTCGAGCTAGTGAACCAATATAATTATCCATGTGAGGCCAGTGAGTCATATAATGAAAATAATATTTTCGGTTAGTGAGCCACTTTGAATAATGTATAAGAGCCTGTGAGCCTTTAAAATATAGAATTGCCTTGTCTTAGAATGTATGCAAATTATTATTACTAACCTGCGTTTGAACTATTTTGCAGATGATATGCTTTAGCTCATGTTGGTTTAATAATTTTGTGCAGGAATTCTCCAAGCTCCAAAGTCCTGGAACTAAGGGTTAAATAAATCTCAGGTACACTAAAATATGTTACTTATACAAAAATCTAGAGGGAAGAAGAAACATGAGTTGGAGGAGCTTATGGGCTTTGTTTTGCAAGTTGAAGGACCCATGTGAAGATCAGGCAAACAAAACGCCGGAAGAATGAAATAAAATTATACTAAAAATGATCAATGTTGCAATGTGGAACACCACTGAAATGCTTTTTGTGCATATTTTTTGTGTGATCATGTGTGTTTAGGTTGCGCTTTAGATTCCCTCGAGCCTTCCGTTGTTTGACTCATCAAGTGGATAGGTATGTTATGTCGGTCGGCTTTTCATTTAAGTTGAGCAAGAATAATTGTCTAAGATTTAATACGTTGGTTCAGTTTCATGTTCCAAGTCAAATAGGTTTGTTACATCTCTAAGGCCCAATTTTCTTCTTTAAGGATGTCAAGTATAATAGACCCAGTGCAAGTGTAACATGATGAGCCAAAGTCATCCCTTTAAAAAGTGGTTAACCAAGTTAATGATCAATAGGCACATGCCCACTAATATGGTCAATCTTATCTCAGAAGGTGTTGAATATGGAACTAAGTTAATGGTTATTACAATCCACCTACTTTAGAAAATTCCATCTTTGGAATTCGTACACTTGACCTGTGGTTGGCGGCCTAGCCCATGTCTTAGTTTATCTTACCATCCAATACAATCTCGGGTTAGCTCTGATACCAACTATATAAATTTGATATAAATGCAATATGACGTGCTTAATTCATCCTTTCAAAAGTGGGGTAACCAAGTTGAAGATCAATAAGCACATGCCCAAAAGGTGTTAGATGTGGGATACGTTGGATGTTAATACAAGCTATCCACCGTAAAAATTTTCATCCTCAGAATTCTTATAATTGGCCTCTGGCTAGTGACCTAGGCCACATCCTACTTGGCCTATTGCCAGTGGCATAACCAACGTCCTAGTCTAGCCCATCATCCATAGAGTCATAGTTTAGCTTAGATATCAACTATAATGACCCAGCCCAATTGTAGCCTGATGAACCTAAGATATCCCTTCAAAAGTTGGTTTACTAAGTTGAAGATCAATAGTAACATTGCTAGTAATATACTAGATCTTACCTCCCACTAAGAGGTATTGGATGTGAGAGTAAGTTGGGGATTTTTCCTCACCCATCACGCTAGCTTAAAAAAAAGTGCTAACATTGTTGATTGCACTAGGCAACAATTTCAAACTTCCAAATTTATGTCTTAACTTGAATGTTTAAAAGGAGGCATTCATTTACATATGGGGAATAAGAATAACCCAAAGAAATGTAACATGATTGGGGACCTACACACAAAAAAACTAACATAGCTGCCCCAATTTGCCCAAGAGGTGGAGGAGGCCAACGTGGGCCTCAAACCTACATTTTGGCCCTCTTTGGTAGCATTGCGAAAGAAATAGGGTTGGGCTCAATCCAATTTATAGGTGCCCCTTTGAGTCCCATGTGAACTCAACCCATTTCTCTCACTTCCTCTAATGAGATGGAAGAAGAGGATGCCTCTTTTCATTAAAAGGTGATTTTTTTGTTGATAGGAAGTGGATGACAGTAAAAAGGAGGAAGGCATGTAAAAATAAAAGCAAAAATAGAAGCCGGAGAAAGGAGATTTGGAAGGTTAAAACTTCACCAAGGCTAACGTTTGGAAGGGGGGGGGTGAAGTACAACATAAATGTTTTTTTCTCTTGCTCTCACATTTCTTTTGTATTTTACATGGGTTTGTAAAGAATAAAATAGGGTTGGGCTTGTAGAGTTTGCAATACATTGCCCCGTTCCCTCTCCTTTCTCTAGGTTTACACTAGAGTTTTCACTTGATTAAAATAGAAATTATCTTTTCATGCTAACTTGATGTGGGATTTTTTTATCTAATAATCCCTTTTCAAAATATTGTTTGAGCAATAAATACTCTGATGTCAAAAAATGTAGTTTGTGTGATAGGGATCACACTTAAGTGCTCTTCATCATGTAAAGAGAGATGCAGGAATTTTTTGTGAATTCAATGAAGTTCAACGTGAATCTCCATGTGTGAGTAGGTGTTTATAATCCACCATACTTATGATTTTATGGGTTACAAGAGTTAGTGGAAGCTAGAGTAAGTGGTAATTACAGTACTTCAATTAAGAAATGCCCTTCACTCTACGTCTAAAATACAAAAAAATGTTGAGGTACTGAGTTTCATGTAAATGAAAACACGGTATGTCTAGCAAATAAATTCTGAGTTAAATATAGTGATCAAACCTAACTAAGTCAGGTCAATTCAATAAATAAATTGGTCAAATTAGTGACATGCATAGGAAAGTGTGCTCAAACATGGTGCTCTAAAGCTATTGGTGTGCCATACACCAAATCACTTAGAGGCAGTCAAAGGCTTACTCAATAATGCATATGTGGTCATGGCTCGTGGTAAGGTGACTTGGTGTGATCATGGAACACATGTAAATGTAATCAATAACTGAAAACACGGTCAATAGCAAACATGGCTTGAACCCAATGTTGTCCTTAGCTTCCCGTCTCAATGTTGCCAGCATTGTGTTCCTTCTCCAGCATCGACGAGATGCTTTTGGTGGCTAGCTTTGACAGGGGGCAATGTGGGGACGCCAGTGGGTGAACTCCAGTGGTCAGAGGCACTACCAATTGGTCGTGTTGCCATTGGCTGTGAGACATTGATGACTTCCTTGATCATTGCTTCTGTCCTACAAATATATTGAATCTTAACCTAATAGGTATTTTGGATATAAGACTAATTTGGAGATGTCATAATCTACCTACCTTAAGGAATTATGTCCTCAAAATTCTTACCCTTGGCCCATGGATAGTGACCTAGCCCATCATTAGTCTAAGTATGATTCTTGGCTCATGGCTAGCAAGCTAGCCCACGTCCAGTGCAGCCCACCATCCAATATGATCCTTGATCGGCTCTCACTGCTTGTAATAGCCCAACCCAATTATCGAAAACTGATGGGCTTAATTATTTCTTTTAAAGTTGTTAACTAAGTTGAAGATTAAACACCATCTCTACTAATATATTGGATCTTAACTCAATAGTTATAAGATGTGGGACGAATTTAGGAGATGTCACAAAAATAGTATTGACAATAGTAGTTATCCCTATAAAGCAATTGACTTCTATGAGCGTTGCTTCTACCAAAAGCGAATTCTGACAACAACCAAGCTCCATCCAGAGAGCACCGACGACAAGGACGGGAACAAGTCAAATGCTAGAGAGAACTCACCAATATTCAGGATTGCTGAAAAATGGCCCCCAAAAGTGGCAAATTGTGGCTTTCTTGTGTTCAAACAAGTGACTTCTGATCACCTTATAAAAAATTGTAGAGCTTCATAGTGGGAGAAGATGGCTTTGATCGGCAGGCGATGTGGCACTCTTAACTTCATATGTAAAACTCCTATCAAAAAGTGGTTCCAAAAATTACCCAAAAACATCATTTTGGTTATCGATTCTTTCATCTCTTGGGCAATTGTGGATTGTACATGTGTCTATGGCTGGTAGGGATGAAGTGGACAACTTGGCAGGGTTGGCAAGGACAAGAGGAAGATTCTTCTGGCAAGAGTTGGGGCCAGACTTGGCCATCAAGAAGACAAAATACCCCTCTTCCTCCTCTTCATCTGAACTACACCACCGGGGTTTGTCTTGTCCTTTCCTCCTCAAATTGTGGTTGGACAAATATCATCGGTGACGTGATCTCCAATCATGCTCCTTGGCAATAAGGCTCCTGTAGGACGGTAGTGACAAAGTAGCAGTAAGGAAAGATTTGGCATCACTACAAGTGTAAGATCCTGCAAATGGTTTATTAGTCCCAAAGATCCTGCAAATGTTAATTAGTCCTACATCCAATACATATTAGGGTAAAATCTAATATATTAGTAAAGATGTTGTTATAATCTTTAACTTCAACTAATTTTGAAAAAATGGCCATGCCATTCAATTTGCTTTTAGGTTGAGTTGTTATAAATGGTATCAAAGCCAACCCAGAACCATATTGGATAATAGGGTCTGTCTAGAAATAGATTAAGCTCATGTGTCATAGAAAGGAATTACATGGACAAATTCCTTAATGTGGTGGAATGTAAAATCCCCTAAATAGTTACTCCCACAACTGATACCTACCAGGGTAAAATCTAGTTTATTAGGGGGGATATGCATACAATCTTCTACTTCAACCAATTTGCTTACAATCTTCAACTTCAACCAATTTTAAAAATATGACTAGCCCATCAACTTGCACTTGGGGTCAATTTGTTACAGCAAGAACTGGTCTCTTTGGTTTCCACTAGGCTAAAGGAAGATGGGGCTTAGTGGGGACGCAAGTTAATGAAGCTAGAGCATGACAATATAGTAGTGACAATGTAGTGGCTAGTACAGCTTTGACAACATCAAGGGGGAGTGACATGTAAGCTTTTGAAGGAGGAGGAGAGGGGTTATTAATAGAGGATAGTTAGTATTAGCAACTAGCAACAACAGATATTCTTGTAACGGCTATATTTAATATGAACTCTTAGATTAGAAGAATGGTTTTATGATGAGGTTGGTTTTGTCTAAGTAAAAAAAGTACAGCCATGTGATCTACATGAATGACTAGGTTTGAATATTGATGATATTCATATATCAACAGTTGTTGATGGTAAGACATCTCTTATTAATAAATAGGAGTTGATGCAAACAACCCTCATTTTCCTCTATGAATCATTTTTTGGTATAACCTTTAGATCTAAAATCTTGATATCCTTAGTTAAACATCACCATGTGTCCCCTAGGGTGGGGCTCCCTAATATTTTTAGATATTTTCTCAACCACCATATATTTTAATCAAATATTATAACTGGTTTGGGCTCAGGCCAATTATTTAGACCGATAAATTTTGCACACGCAAATATATATTTGTGAACACCTTCTAAAGTAATACTACATAATGTTGAAATTTTTATCAAAAAGAATAATTATTTTGCCTTAGTTTTCCAAATTGGGCAACTCTATCTAATTTGAATGGTTTGATGTTCCAATCCCTTGCCAATTTTGTACACTTCCTATAAAAGACATTTTAATATATGTATATAAAAAGTAATATATAAAATGGACTAGGATTAGAAAATATGCATAGGTTATACCCAAAACCTTTTTGGTCTACGTTCTATGTGTAAAAGTTTGGTACAAGTCAACTCCCCCTTTTCTTAAGAAGAGATAACAAACAAAAAGAAGAGGAAGAGGGTTGTGCCTATAAAGTTAAAGTTTGCAATATAATGTACATTTTGTTTAGAGCATAGAAGATTAAATCAGTCAATTCTACTCGCAATCAGACCAATTTTAATCAGATTGATTGCATGTCATTGAAAAATTGTTAAAATCGGCCTGTTATAAAAAACATACATGACTTAGCCGATTCCACATATGTTATACCAATTTTTAGTTGAATTGAAATCGAACAATTCTGTTTGAATCAAATATGACCATATTTTGAATTTTTCATAAAATGAAATAATACTTGACAGTATAAGTAGTATAAAAAAGTTTGCCCCGATCCCAAACCAAGTCCATAATGATTATCACCGCCTCTACCACCATTGGTGGCTCCTTGCTGCGGCCCCTCACTGGCGTTCGTTGGCCATTATGGCATCATTCCCTTCATTGCTATTTGCTATTTGTTTCTTCCCTCCCTACCCACGTGCCTTCACTATTTGTTAATTTATTGTTTGTTATTATGTGTTAATTTACTTTTCTTTTTATTATCTCACAGTATTATTTGTTAATTTGTTGTTTGTAATATCTCACAATATCATTTGTTAATTTGTTGTTTGTTATTATCAATGGCTTAGACTATTTAGCTTCAATCAATGATCTTCATTTAATTGCAACTATTTTTTTATACATAACTTGTAATGTCCTAGCCTGGCTCACAAAAGAATCATACCAAAGGCGTTACTCAATAAATTGGTTGAGAAAATTTTCAAATTCATTTATAATGAATATTATCAAAGAATAATGTCAAAAATGCAGCAAAATTCGATAAAATCCCCTGGAACTTTAGATCATCATGGTGTCTCAATGCAAAAAATCACTTTGAAGTCAATAATCGCCAATTCTAATGACAATGTATACATTGAAACAACTAACAAGCAATCAAATAACGTAATAATATAGAACCCACAGCCACCAACATTCGAGTGAAGCGTCTATGGTTGAGTGAGAGATCAAGGGTGAAGGACAAGCATGTAGCTTGTGAAGTCGACTTAGGGTGAACGAAAAGTGGGCTTGTGAAGCACTTAGGTCTTTCTTGGTGAAGAACAATTGGTTGAACACTTACGTTGTAACATACTTTCGGTTTGTCCATAGTGAAACATAGAAGCCCAACCCAACCGTAGGATACGGTGGTGTGGAAGCGATGACTTACCAGGTGAGAACCACTTAAAAAATCCTTGTGTGCACTGTTTGTATTTCTTACCTTACACTTGCTTGAGCTATTATGGATTAACTTATTTGCTTCTTATCTTATGTATGGTTTGACTAGTTCGCCAAAGATAAGATTGGTTGCAAATTTGTTAATAGATCACTTGTAGTTTTGTTAGAGTTATACTTACATCTCTCAGCAAACACATAAAGTATAATTCACTTTATATTTCACGATCAATTTTAATTAAGATTGGATTGAACTGTTCTAATAACTTCGTGCTTTAGTGTTAGAGTTATATTTTCATCTAGATTTTTTAGTGCAAACCCAAGTACACAAAAGTAATTTAGTTGCAGATGTGTGTGAGTGTAGAGAAACATAGGTAGGAAAACACACAGTTCATATCACGCGAAGAACCCACGTGAAGACCAGGTGTTATGGTATAATGTCTTAGCATCCGACGATGATCCTATGTTTAACTTCTATTGTAGGGTATGGGGAATAGGTAACCACAACCCAATGTTTACATTATTGCACTCACCCACATTAAGAAATTAAGTTACCTAATCCAATCACTGAAACTAAGTATAAGAACTGGAGAACATCACAACATATTTCTAGAACTCAACATATTAGCTGCATTTAGGGTGTTGCCATTGTATAACTGGGAGTGATCATTGCATTTTAAAGTCACCCTATTGGTTGTAGGGGAGGTATTACCTCTATTGTGGCTTGGAGTGCTCATAGAGGAGCTTTAACTCTAAGATCCGTTGTAACACCCCAATTCGGGCCACAGAGCAAACTGAATGGAATTGATAAATTTTGGGATACAAATTCATAACCCATTAAAATGGAAAATCGACACAAGGAGGACCTAACCACTCAAGCTATCAAAAGATGAAACCCGAGGGAATTTAATGCACAGAAAACACCACAATGCATGCCTCATACAAATAGGTCAACCGACATGATTTGGATTAACAAGGAGGCTAAGTTTGTGGAGAAAAAATCAGGCAAGAGTCTCACCTATAAATAGGACAATGTAAAAATCACACAACCTACATAGTTATCATTCAATTGTAGAACAATCTAAGAAACAATTCATAATATCATTTAACATTAACAGAAACATTCTAAAGGTATTACATCACATTTCTAGATCATTTTCATCACATTTAGCACATTTTACATTCATTAGGTTGTAGGCTTGCCTAATCTTCACATGGGCCTTTCTCCTACAATTACTATAATAAAAGAAACTCCTCCAACTCATGTTCCTTCTTCACTCTGTATACTGGCACAAGTACCATGGTTTTGCATACCTAAATACTTATTTACAATCAGTTCCAGGACTCTAGATATAAAGCCTCGAAAAACATTATTAGGTTATTTTATTTAGGGTTTTGTAAATCTTAAGAATAAACCATAAAATAATATTTAACTAAATTAATTTTTAAGAATCAATATCATAAATTATCAATTATAACCTTTAGAGTACCGGTACAATGATATTTATGGATAATTGCTTTAATTTAATAGTCAATTTTTTTACTTTTCGTTATCAGATAAATGATTGGTGTTCAATATAGTTATGTGTGATTACGTTCTTTTCTATAAAATTTAATGTAGTGACTTCTTAAATTCCACACATATTAATACAATTTAATGTAGTGACTTCTTGAATTTTACACATATTCTTCTATTTAAAGGAGAATTCTGTTGATTGTTAAATAAAACATCAAATTGATAGTTTGTGAGCACATTTGGCTTACAAAGGGAAGACTTTAGAGAAGTTTCATTCATATTAGGATCACGTGTCGTAGTTGTGGGTGCCTCAACAAAATTTCAGATTCATATAATTACTCGAAATATTATATAATCCTACTTGGGAGTCTTGGTTGGCCTAAGCTCACATTCGACCACCATGCGCCGAGCGCAACCCGCATCAAAGAATTGGCGTAGTCTGACATGGGGCAGCACACTTAAAAATTATTGTATGGTAGTCTTGGTCAGTCTAAGCCCACATTCGACCACCATGCACCGAGCGTAACAGGGGTCAAAGAATTGGCTCAGTCTAACACGGGGCAACACCCTTAAAAAAATTACTATGTGGGAGTCTTAGTTGGCCTAAGCCCACATTTGACCACCAAGCGCTGAGCACTCAGTTCGACACAGGGCACTACCCTTAAAATTTTGAAGATTAATTACCTGCCTCCATGCCAAAAGGGGTGACAGGACGCAATGGCTCAAGATGGCTCATTATGCATTGTGATACCGAGGGGTGAGTCAATGGCAAATATTGGTAACTACAAGCCGAGGGCCATGTAGCGTGTGTGCGTATACATGGGATTGTAGCTAGATGGGCGGCCACCCTCCCAGCATATTAAGAGTTCAACATAGGCTCATAATCAATTAATGATGTTGTGGAATATATTAATTTTTTCTTGTAATTATATGACTTAGCGTTTTTATTACTAATGTGGAATTATCTTCGCAGGTATGAGCATGGAAGGATGGGTAGAGTCGGGACAGTTGGAGGACTCTATTATTGGACTATTCTTTTTCTAGATTGTTTGCATGGTAGTGAGATTTTGGTTTGGTTCATGGGGCTTAGATTATTCTGAATATTTGTGTATTAAATTTATTGTTGTAGATTATTTAAAATCATGAAAATTAATAGAAAATTAATTTATGAGATACTTAGTTTAATATAGTAACACTTGGCTCGTGACTTAGAACAGGCGGGTCGTTACACCAGGGCTTGGAGTAACCTACACAAAATTAGTTAGACCTATGTACCCCAAAGTATTTCATCTGCAAAATAGAAGAAATACAGTTAGGTACACAATGGCTAGTAAACAATCATAGTGTCATATCATATCATGAGGCACAAGCCACCTTGGGTCACAACACAAGTCTCAATGCCACAGAACCACAACATCGCATGATCCACCATCTCAAAACATCACCACAAATAAGTCTGATACATAACCAACAAATAACAAAGCCTTCAAGGGGCACAACACAAAATGTCGGCCTCGCATCCACCAGGATCCTTGTGATATGTGCAGCTACACTGACCAATGCCAAGCCTACTCACCTAAATAATATTAAAAAATGCATCAACAACAGGTGACACTGAGTCCCAAAGAACTAATAGGGAAAAATTTTAATACTAGAGATGGATAAAATAGTTATTCACGAGAAACTAAAAATAAACAGTAACTCCTCCACAGCACACTGATCATAAGAAAGTGGCAAATTGGGCCTAATTATAATCGTCGATAATCCTTACATATGTACCAGATAATAGCTCACGGTGACATGTAGGTAATATGGTCAATATGGTCTAGCTGATAATCAGTGTAGCATTGCACGGTCCAGATATACTCGACGTAGGAAACAATTCAAAACTACTAAAATATACTCTGCATGAAGGCCAATAATTTGATATCATATATATAAGACTATCATTGAGCACCACATGTGGGTATCGATCGACGCCGTGGAGATGTCAAGCATCCCATCCATCTCGCGGGCAAGTTAAAATCCAAAATCATAATAAGCATATCAAGTGTGGGCATGGACATGTCATTAGCACTAAAGTGTGACTTTGAACTATATCTTATAATCTGTCAAAACTTCATCAAGGGATCTCATCCTCGAGGTTTATTAATCCAAAAATCAGTTAAATGACCCGCAGGTTGTGGGATCCAATAAAACACCAATGACTACATTCTGTGATAAGCCAAGTAAAAGAGAGTCCTAACAAACCTAAGAATAGCTCCTTATCCTATCATGGCAATCCCAACCTAGTGATGTGGACAGGTATACACTCATGTATGATGAATGTGTGAAATGCATGAAAAGCCCTAGATGCAGTAAGGATGATAGCATGCAAAAGGAAATTAAATACGCACGTTGATTAGGTCTCATCTGATATTTATGCCCGCACCTGAAATTTGATATCATGCAATAAACTAAACATGTTATTAAACCATGTGATGAGATCATGAGTGTGATGTCAGCATATTAGGAACATCATTTGGGCTTAAACCCATACAAATTGAGATATCAAAAGATGTTGGCATGCCAGGGGATTTGGACACCTAAACTTGAGAAATCATAATGTACAAAATACTCATGCAATATTTGAATAATTATTAAATAATTTAATATGGTTGGTCCACTAGTTGGTAGCCCTACAGTTAAATCCTCGAGGTGAATTGAGATTTGGAACTTGAAAGATATCGAATCAAACAGATTCGATTGGGTCGTGTGGAGCAAATTAAGATGTCGTAATCACCCCACCCAAGTGTGCAAATAATAATTTTTATTAATTAATTTTTTTTTATTTTTTCAAAAAAAATTAATTTCATTGTGAAATTACTTACGGTCACATGGTTGGTTCATTTTAAAATTAAACGCGCACACAAATTGTTATTACGTTGCTTATTTAATTAATTAATAATTAGTATAACAACCCGCCATGTTTCACGATATTATGGGCCTTGCTGGCCAGGTGTTACTCAAAATTTAACAAAACCAACCCTATAACGACTAGTCCTAACCAGACAGGGTGTTACATAAAAGGTTACATGAATAATATGAAAGTAAATAAGTCTAGCATTTCTAACTCAAAAGAACTTATGTTTCAAATGACAATGTATGAAATAATCATCCCACAGTCTTGGACCGTTTCCCATAGCCACATTTATAACACATGAAAAGTAAAAAGAGAAGTCCACTTATTATCTGTTCACCACCTGAGTTGGTAGAAGAACCACCCTGTTGTCTCTTAGTCATTAGTTCTAGCTGCTAACATGCGGAGGTAATTTCGCGTTAGTGATTAAACACTAAGCCGTATAATTAAATAAAATAAGTCCATAAACTCCCTATCAATATCTACAATACTGGCTGTTGTGACCATTCCAACATGTCCATTTATTAGCTGATGGTTCAGTCCACCATGTCCATTAGTTGGTTGATGGGTCTGTCCACCATGTCCATCTATTGGCTGATGGGTCAGTCCATCATGTCCATTACCGGCTGGCGAGTCCAATCCGCCATGTCTGTTATCGGCTAGTGAGTCCAATCCACCATGTCCGTAATTGGCTGGCGAGTCCAATCCACCATGTCCAATTTATTGGCTGATGGGCTAGTCCATCATGTCCATTACCGGCTGGTGAGTCCAATCCACCATGTCCGTTATCGGCTGGTGAGTCCACTCCACCATGTCCGTAATTGGCTGGCGAGTCCAATCCGCCATGTCCAATTTATTAGCTAATGGGTCAGTCCATCATGTCCATTACTGGCTGGCAAGTCCAATCTACCATGTCCGTTATCGGCTGGTGAGTTCAATCCACCATGTCTGTAATTGGCTGGCGAGTCCAATCTGCCATGTCTAATTTATTGGCTGATGGGTCAGTCCATCATATCCATTACCGGCTGGCGAGTCCAATCCGCCATGTCCGTTATCGGCTGGTGAGTCCAATCCACCATGTCCGTAATTGGCTAGTGAGTCCAATCCGCCATGTCCAATTTATTGTATTATGGGCTGTCAAGTCCTTTCTGACATGTCCATTATTGGATTATGAAGGGCGTAGCCCGTGTCGGATTGAGTCAATTCCTTGACCCCGGTTGCACTCGGTGCATGGTGGTCGAATCTAAGCTCAGGCTGACCAGGTTGTCCACAAGGCAAAATACAACATTTAAAATAGTTATACAGGCCTGAAAATTTGGTGAAGAACCCGCAACTATAACAAATAGTCCTAAAGTCTTCCCCTTTGTGTGTCAAATGTGTTCACAACCTATCCAGAGGATTTTTCTTATTTAACAACAGAACTTTCCTTTATATAGAAGAATATATGTGGAATTCTAGAAGTCATTACATTAAATTTTATAAATATGTGTGGAATTTAAGAAGTCACTTTATTAAATTTTATAGAAAAGAATGTAATTACTCATAACTATATTTGTGTGATAACAAAAAGTCAAAAACTATGAATGAGTTATAATTGATAAAATATTGATTTCCAAGAATTAATTTAATTAAATAATTGATTCATTTTAAGATTTACAAAACCCTAAATAAAATAACTTAATTATTTTCAGGGTTTTACAATCTCCCCAACTTAGAAATATTTCGTCCCCAAAATATTATAACGGCCAACAGAAACTAAGAATTAATTATTTATTCAGTATCGGTGCATGCTACTTCAATCATAAGAATCTTATGCCACAAATAGGCTTGGGTATTTCTTTGCCATCTCTTGCTCAATCTCCCAGGTAGCTTCCTCTAATCCCTGATTTCTCCACAATACCTTTACCAAAGGGATTTCCTTGTTCCTGAGTGTTTTAATTTCTCTTGCCAAAATGCTAATCAGCTTTTCCTCGTATGTTAAATTTGGTTGTAATTCTAAGTCTTTAAAATTTGTGATGATATGATCTTCATCTCGTACATATTTCTTTAGCAGTGACACATGGAAAACATTGTGTACTCCAGCTAGGCTTAGTGGTAATGGTAATCTATATGCACAATTTTTTACTCGATCTAGGATTGGGAACGGTCCTATGAATCTTGGTTTCAACTTCCCTGATGTTCTAAATCTGATCACCCCCTTCCTAGGAGAAGTCTTTAGGTATATAAACTCCCCAACTTGGAACTCTAGGTCCTTCCTTCGAGTATCAGCATAACTCTTTTGTCGATCCTGCGTTGCCTTAAGCCTTTGCTGAATGAGTTTCACCTTTTTAGTTGCTTCCCTCACCATCTCAGGCCTGACTATAACTGCTTCGAGTAGACTCCAACTAGCATGATGGTGATCTGCAGGGCCTACCGTATAAGGCTTCAAATGGTGCCATCCTTATACTAGCCTGGTAAGAATTATTATAGGTGAATTCAGCCAAGGCTAAGTGTTTCTCCCAATCTCCTTCCCAGTCAAGAATGCAAGCTCTTAACAAATCTTCCAAAGTTTGAATGGTCCTCTCACTCTGACCATCAGTTTGAGGATGATTTGCTGTACTTAGCTTGATTTGGGTCCCCATAGTTTTTTGGAAAGTTTCCCATAAATGTGAAGTGAATAGGGGATCTCTGTCAGAGACTATCTCTTTTGGAATCCCATGTAGCCTGACAATGTTATTGACATACAATTCTGCTAGGTATTCCGCCGTCCTTCTTGATTTTGTGGGGATGAAATGAGCTACCTTGGTCAGACGGTCCACAACCACCCATATGGAGTCATGCTTCTTTTGAGTCCTTGGGAGCTTTGCAATAAAGTCGCATGTGACACACTCCCATTTCCAGGTTGGCATTTCTAAAGGTTGTAATAGTCCTCCAGGTACTTGATGTTGGGCTTTGATTTGTTGGCAAGTCTGACACTTAGAGACAAAATCCACAACATCCCTCTTCATCCCAATCCACCAGTAGGTTCGCTTTAAATCCTGATACATTTTAGTAACTCCAGGGTGTATCGAGAACTTTGAGCGATGAGCCTCCTCCAAGATATTCCGCCTCAGTGCATTATCCTTGGGTACACACAACCTTCCTCGAAATCTGATCACACTATTTGAATCAGCTACAATGTCAGGAATCTTGTCCAACATTTTATTCAACTCCTCATCACCCATTTGTGCTAGCTTAACACGATCAACTAAATCATTGGAAACAACCAAATTTGCCAGTAAGCCTGTTAGTTGCTCCACTGGGTTGATAGCTACCACTTCTGCTAACATGGCCCAAAGTCTAGCTAGCTACTGACTTTTGTCCACTTTGCCCTTCCGACTCAACGCGTCGGCTACCACATTCGCTTTCCCTGGATGGTATAAGATTTGGAAGTCGTAGTCCTTCAAATATTCTATCCACCGCCTCTGGGTGAAGATATACTTCAAACTCTGGTGGTTAGTGAAGACTTTGAACTGGGCTCCATACAAGTAGTGTCTCCAAATCTTCAGGGCAAAAACCACTGTTGCCAATTCCAAGTCATGGGTTGCATAATTTTGCTCATGAATCTTCAATTGACGAGAGCCATAGGCCACCACCTTACCTTCTTGCATAAGGACGTATCTTAAACCCAACCAAGACGCATCACTGAAGACTATGAATCCTTCATTACCATTTGGCAGGGTCAAGACTGGTACAGTTGCTAAACTCTTCTTTAGAGACTGGAAACTCTCCTCACACTTACTACTCCGTTCAAACTTGACCACCTTCCTTGTGAGTTTGGTCATCGGCGATGCTACAGAAGCCACACTTTGAGAGCTTGGCGAACAGTTGATGTTCTCCCAGAACTTGAAGAGTAATAGACAGGTGCTTCACATGCTCTTCTTCATTATTTGATAGACCAAAATGTCATCCACAAACACGATAATAAACTTGTCCAGGCATGCATGGAATACTATGTTCATGAGTGACATAAAGGCCACTAGTGCATTTGTTAGACCAAAAGGCATAACCAGAAACTCATAATGTCCATACCGAGTTCGGAAAGCCATCTTCTGTATGTCTGACTCCTTTACTCACAACTGGTGATAACTAGACTGCAAGTCTATCCTAGAAAATATTCCAGCTATTTTTAGCTGATCAAACAAGCCATCAATCCTCGATAAGGGGTACCGATTCTTGACTGTCACTTGATTGATTTTTCGATAGTCAATACACAGCCAAAGTGATCCATCTTTCTTCTTCACAAAAAGAACAGGGGCTCCCCAAGGCAAAGTACTTGGTCTGATGAAGCCTACCTGCAACAACTCTTCTAGTTGACTCTTAAACTCCTTGAGTTTTGCTAGAGCCATGCAGTATGGTGCTTTAGAAATTGGTGTTGTCCAGGTGCTAGGTCAATGGCAAACTCCACTGCCCACTTAGGAGGTAACCCTGGAAGTTCGTCTAGGAATACACATATTCCCGGACCGAATCCTCCCCCTGAACCAAATTAGCGACCACTAGTGCTTTCTTCTGGACAACGGGCTCTGGAAAATATTGTCCATTGAAAGCTGCTACAAATTCTGCCCAAGTGATGGAAAACATCTCATGTCGATCGAATCTGGTTTTCTCCATGGATTTCCACCAGTAAGATGCTTCCTCTTGAAGCATGCATGTTGCCAATCTCACTTGATGGCTGTGGGGCATAGATAGAGCCCTAAACGCTTTTTCGGTAATGTCAATCCAGCTCTCTGCCTTCATTGGATCGATCCTTCCAATAAATACCTCAGCTCCATTCTTCCTAAATTTTTCAATAGTGTAGCGGTCACTATCATCAACCGCTGGCGGCACCACTTGTCAGACTACCGATGGCACTGGGTTTGGATTCTCCCTCGCTCGCCCGGGTCTGCTAACCCTACCCGCCCTTGGGTACTCCCCTGACCACCATCTGGGGTGATTTTGGGACTCGCTGCTGCTCGTCCTTGGGCACTCCCTTGACCACCATCTGGGGTGATTTTGGGACCACTGTCGAGTTTGAGTCTCCATACCCTACTACCACTCTCGATAACCGCTGAACAATATTCTAAACCACAAAATTTATATTTTCTAAAGCCTACGCTAGTCCCTGTATAGCCGTCAGGATTTGGGCCAACACATTCTCTGTGTTCGAATTTGACTGCACAAATTGACTTGACAGTCTACGGGTGCCTGCCATTTGAAACATCGAACCATCATGGTTCATTAATATGTTCTCTTTCAGTTATGACTTAGGATTTATTAGTAGCGAATGAATTTGTTAATTCAAAACACAATACACTGGGAAAGGATAATTATTGGACTTTTCAACAAGGTACTTGAGTCATAAAATGAGCTAGTGGGAAACTTAGCTCTGATACCACCTGTAACGACCAGCCATGTTTCACGATATTGTGGGCCTTACTGGCTAGGTGTTACTCAAAATTTAACAAAACCAACCCTATAACGACCAGTTCTAACCGAACCGGGTGTTACTTAAAAGGTTACATGAATAATATGAAAGCAAATAAGTCTAGCATTTTTAACTCAAAAGAACTTATGTTTCAAATGACAATGTATGAAATAATCATCTCACAGTCTTGGACCGTTTCCCATAGGCACATTTATAACACAAGAAAAGTAAAAGAGAAGTCCGCTTATTATCTGTTCACCACCTGAGTTGGTAGAAGAACCACCCTGAAGTCTCTTAGTCTTTAGTTCCAGTTGCTAACCTGCGGAGGCAATTTCGCGTTAGTGATTAAACACTAAGCCGTATAATTAAATAAAATAAGTCCATAAACTCCCTATCAATATCTGTAATATTGGCTGTTGTGACCATTCCAACATGTCCATTTATTAGCTGATGGTTCAGTCCACCATGTCCATTAGTTGGCTCATGGGTCTATCCACCATGTCCATCTATTGGCTGATGGGTCAGTCCATCATGCCCATTACTGGCTGGTGAGTCCAATCCGCCATGTCTGTTATCGGCTGGTGAGTCCAATCCATCATGTCCGTAATTGGCAAGCAAGTCCAATTTGTCATGTCCAATTTATTGGCTAATGGGTTAGTCTATCATGTCCATTACCGGCTGGCGAGTCCAATCCGCCATGTCCGTTATCGGCTGGTGAGTTCACTCCACCATGTCCGTAATTGGCTGGCGAGTCCAATCTGCCATGTCCAATTTATTGGATGATGGGTCAGTCCATCATGTCCATTACTGGCTGGCAAGTCCAATCCATCATGTCCGTTATCGGTGGTGAGTCCAATCCACCATATCCGTAATTGGCTGGCGAGTCCAATCCGCCATGTCCAATTTATTGGCTAATGGGTCAGTCCATCATGTCCATTACTGGCTGGCAAGTCTAATCAGTCATGTCCATTATCGGTTGGTGAGTCCAATCCACCATGTTCGTAATTGGCTTACGAGTCCAATCCGCCATGTCCAATTTATTATATTATGGGCTGTCTGGCCCTTTCTGACATGTCCATTATTGAATTATAAAGGGCGTAGCTCGTGTCGAACTGAGTCAATTCCTTGACCCCGGTTGCATTCGGTGCATGGTGGTCGAATCTGACCAAGTTATCCACAAGGGAAAATACAACATTTTAAATAATTATACAGACCTGAAAATTTGGTGAAGAACCCGCAACTATAACAAATAGTTCTAAAGTTTTCCCTTTGTGTGTCAAATGTGTTCACAACCTATCCAAAGGATTTTCCTCATTCAACAATAGAACTTTCCTTTATATAGAAGAATATATGTGGAATTCTAGAAGTCATTACATTAAATTTTATAAATATGTGTGGAATTTAAGAAGCCACTATATTAAATTTTATAGAAAAGAACGTAATTATTCATTACTATATTTGTGTGATAACGAAAGGTCAAAAACTATAAATGAGTTATAATTGATAAAATGATTGATTTCCAAGAATTAATTTAATTAAATAATTGATTCATTTTAAGATTTACAAAACCCTAAATAAAATAACCTAATTATTTTCAGGGTTTTACATGTGGTATGTGACCTGAGCGACTCGAACGCAACCCATATTTTATAAAGTTTGTAACTTTTTATTGTCATAACCTTAAATAGGCAATTTAGAAAGTGTTTTACCACACACAATCAACGAACGCACAATACACTATCCAAATAAAAATAAATGTGCAAACTTTAATTACAAATCAATTCTTTGTAATGATCTAAATTAAAATACATATTGAATAATATACCAAAATAATTGACATGATATGATCTACATGATTCTATCAAGATCTACATGGAACATTGCAATTCATGCAAAATAACCTAAGAAAAGGGGAGAAAAGCATACCCTGGGGAAGAAGAAAAGAAGGGGGAGAGAGGGGTGGAAAAGAAGGAGAAAAGAGGGAAGAAATAAGGGTAAAAGGGGGAGGGAGAAGAAGTGGGGTGGGCAAGGAGGGAGGAGGAGAAGAGGAGGTAGAAAAGAGAGAGCCAGCTAGTATTTTGAAAACCAAACTGCATGCCAGCACACATACGCATGCTAGCACCACGGCGCTGAACCCCAAGACGGCAAGAAAAGAGGGGAAATGAGAGAAAAAAGGGGAAAAGGTTGGGGCTGACTAGGGAAGCCTACTAGGGAACATCTAGGGCTAGAGGGTATGCCCAAGATGTATGTGACATGACTCTAACGCGACACATGACTCTAGGCTCACTAAACACCGAGAACAACAACAAGGCCTTGACTTTGCAATTGGGGTTGACCGAATAAAACTCAACGGTGAACGCGCTCAATATCCATGTCCACAACACATAGGGACCCACTTAGCACCAACACGATCAAACCGGACTGCCCAAACTCAAACCGAGTCAAACCAAAGCCAAACCGGTTGCAAAAATACCGAACCAACGGGTGGGTCCTATGTAGTATAATTCTGCACGCATTTTATGAAAACCCAATAAAGCGTCCATCTTAAGCCTCTTGATGGGTTGAGATCAGTTTCTATAATGTTTGTGCGCAATAGCCCAACAAGTTGCTTTCCAAATTATAATATCATGATTGGATCTATCCTTCGGGCCAAATTGGGAGGGTACAATGTTTTAAAAGGATGTTATGGATTTAAGAATAGTTATTCCAACTACTCTAAATATCCATATAATGGTGTTTGGAATTGAGAAAGCATAAATTTTTTATCACATTTCAGTTTCCTCAAGTTTGGTTGGCGATCAGTTGAGAGTTAAGTTGACCAAACCTATGGACAAAACTTGAACTTTTTAGAAAAAGGAGTTTGGTTGACGATCGGTTAGACGTTCGGCAACTGAACATCGTGGATTTTTCAGATTGTTCTCAGACAAGGAACCCAACTTTGACAATCAATGTTGACCCCAACTGAGCCACCTTCTATCAGCTACTAAACACTCCCTACCGATTTTCTACTACACACTTCGTTCCCTATGTGCTTTACTTGATATTTTAGAAAAGGGGGAAGATTAAAGAGGTGAACTTAACTTTGTTTAATGTGGACATGGAGGAGAAAACAATGGAGACTTTTGATGTATTGTCATCATCAAAAGAGGGGAGATTGTTAGAACTATGTTTTAATGATTATCATCCTATGGGGTATGCAAATGGGTACATGTAAAGGGTGAGAGTGCTCATGTATAGGGGAAATTTGAGTGTTTAGTGTTTAGTCATCTCATGAGCTTGAAATTATAATGATCAGTTAATGAGAATGACTAACTCATCCTAGTGATGCCAATCTCTAATTCGCCATAGGTTGCATGGCATAAGCATCATGAGCAATGCATTCCATGACATGTCATCTTGCATTCTTTTTTGGACAAACACTTGTAGGTGCAAAGCAATGAAGATGAAAGGACTACATGACTAGAGCATGAAAACTTGAGGACTTGAAGATCTACATGGCAAGCTCAATAATGCTTCATTAGGATTGGCACCAACTACTTGGAGAGTTTACAACATCATGGGAGTTGTCTTTGTCAATAGGTATCAAAGGATGTGTTAAGCCTTATGGAGATGAAACAACATTACAAACTCTTTATGCATAACCATTGGAGCCTACACATCATTAAGGGATTTATGTTTGTGAAGACTCGAAGAGAAGAAAAAGATAAAGTAACCAAATTGAAGACTATTGATTGAAGAAAGGAATGAAGTGTTGAAGCGGAGAACACGTTGGATTGTGTTCAACCAGAGTTCGGTCAAGAGTTTGGGTACCAAATCAAGGAGGTGCAGGGAAGAAAGAAGGGTGGTTAGACATTCGGCTGACCTTCGATCATGCAATCGGCAACCGAAAACCGTAGGCTTGGAGAGAAGCCATAACAAAGCTAACTTCGGTTACCCTTCAATCAAGGGTTGGCAACCAAAGTCAAAATTTGTGAAGAAGAAGAGTTGAAGCAGATGGGTTCAGTAGGAGTTTGGTCACACGTTCGGTAATCAAAGGTGTCAGGGACTTCGGAAACCGATCGAGGAGTTTGGGAGTGGATAGTAGATTCATGAAGTTCAGGAAGATGATTTGGCATGATTTCGGTTGTGCATTCAGCAGCTGAAGCTGATGTGGTTAGTTTTGAGTGATTGTTCGGTTGACAATCGGTCCATCATTCGGCAATCGAATGATCTGGACAAGTTGTAAAAACTAACTGTTAGAGAAAGCCAAAAGAAGGCATCTAAGTCCCAATGGATCTATTTTGTAGAGGGGCTTGGAAATCTTGTAAATAGGGCCTTGGGGAATGGGGTTTGGATAGTTCTCTAGCCATGGAATGAACTCTAGACTCTCTTTGTGTGAATTAGGAAGTTTGAGCTTATGTGAAGATTGGTGTAATCTTTAGCTTATATTTCTAGTTGATTCATTGTGTGAACCATATAGAGATCTTATATATGAGGCAGTTCTCAAGGTGTTGAGCTGAATTGTAAACCCTCAAGGTGTTGGGAGTGTGTGAGTGAGACTAGGTCCTAGAGGAAGAGATGCTAGGAAGAAGAGACTCCCTTGGCTCAAGGTGTGAGCCCTATGAAGGGAGTGTAATTTGAAGGTGGTTGCTCCAAGGATGATTGGAGTTGGTTTCAAGACTCGTTGGCACTTGGGAGATGCTCAAGAAGGAAGGTTTATATCTTAGAAAATTCCTTGGTACTTGGCATTGAAGAAAGAAGGCTTGTTGGAACTTCCAAGGGAGTGAAAGCTTCATTGGTGCTTGTGGAGTGTTTGAGAAGGAGGGTTTGTGAGTGCAAGATTCCTTGGCACTTGGTGCTAATGAAGGAGGCTTGAGTTGCTTGTAAGTTGTATAAGTTGCTTGTCATAGTAAAGTTACGAAAACCTACTCACCAAAGGACATGGTGAGCTAGAAGAGTGGACATACCAGTTGGGGACCTCTTCCAAAATTTGATTGTGTCCTCTCGCTTTCTTCTCTCTCTTGTGTGCATATGCTTATTTGACTCCTCACTTGTTTGCACACTTGCTTAACTCCATTGTCGTTGACTTGATTCGCTATAAAGATTTAAGTATCCATAGTTTTAGGCCATCACACTACTTGTACGGTTTGACTTATTCACCAACACAAGTAGCTATTTGGAAGTCCATACTTGCAATGATTAAAAGGCCATAAGGATTGTTGAGATCTAACTATCTTGATTGAGTGTTTGTAGTTAACTCTCTCCTACATTAGAGTGCCTTCAGATATATTTAGGGACCCCTATTGATGACAGGAATCCAGGGAATTATGGTATCACACTATATTGTATTATTGATTGTTATAGACCCTCTACATGTGTGATTAAGAGAGAATATTACTATTTTATTCCTGTAGATGACATCTAGGGGCTACTTTACTATTTTGTAATGAACCACTACATCGTTATGTACTATGTTGTTATATTTTTTTATATTGTATTGTGTCAATGCATTATTTGGTATTGTGCTAGTGAATGTAAAACCAAGGTTGTTTGCTTGATGGTTTTAGTTTCGATTTGGTCTTCATCCGAAATCGAGTTGATTGTCCAATCTTTTTGTTGCATGCATATGTATGGTCTGGTATGTGTGAGCTATGACCTTCATCTCCCCCCAATGGCCGGTGCCAGCTGGTTGGACACCATCGTCCCAGCTCTTATTTTCAAGTTTTTTTAGTTGAGTCTAGATAGGTTTAGGACCATATTTTCGGGAGTCTAGATATTTTCCATGTATTTGGAACCCCTTTTAGACCATCCTTAATTTTTAGGGTTTTGGGTCTCATTAGGTATGACACTCATACCTCTTTAGGTGTGGCATCTTACCTATAACATCACCAAGTCATGCCTTGGTGATTGGAAGCTTTCCTTTTTCTTTAAAACCCCTTCTACTTACCCTTTTTGACTACTTTTCTCACCTCCTTCAACACTTCTCCCTCTCCTTGGTCATTCCTCTTCCTTCCTTGGCCTCTTCCGGCTCCATTCAAGCTCTCCAAGCTTAGCCAAGGTTTAGAGTTTTAGGTCTTGGGCTAAGAAGCCCCAAGAGACTTCCCATTGCTTCGTTGGAAGCAAGCCCTCCTCCCCTCATTGCTCATTGTATGTGTTTGGTGCCAGATTTGCCTAGGTTGCTGCATGTTTTGAATTTTTATATTATTTTCTCCTTGTAGTAGGTTGAGTTAGGAGTAACTAGATGGAGGTTTTATAATTTTTGCATGTTTAAATTAATTTTTACATATTTTTGAATGCTCGTTGGTCACTAGTTTTGCTTTTTGTTTACTTTTTGTGTTCATGACGTTCAGATCTACAAATTTTATGTCATCTCTTCATCTAATATAGCTTGTATGATACAGTAGAGGTGTCAAACATAGCAAAATGTGGCAACTTTCAAGGACCCTGCGACGTGGTTGAACATTTCTCCAATTTTTACACCTTCATGTAGGTTGTTGATGATGTCTATCTTATGCCTGGTTGTAGATCTTTGCGTGGACTTGCTCCTATAAATTTATCATACTATGATAGCTACTTCAATGGCATGAACAAAACACCAAATTGTTTTGTGCGTATGGTGTGCTGCCTGTATGCCTTGCCATGTTCTGAGTTTGTACTCCGTTGTAAGCTAATTAAAAGAGGTTTAAAAAATCTATAAAAACTATGGTTGGACTACTAATTGTGTAATTGGAGCCTATATAAGTTTTGGTTTAATTTAAAATTCATTTAGGTGGTTTGTTTCATCGATTTTCTGGAGTGAAGAAGAATGCAGGGTGAAACCCTAGTCCCTAGTCCCTAGTTCCTAATGGGGATGAAATTATATAAAATTTCTCCCAAACTTAAGGTTGTGCCCCCAAAATACCATATTGAAATTTGGGAGTATTTGGCTCACTAGATCTTGTATTAGAATTTTTCCAATTCCAATAGATCTTCCTTGCTCGAGAAATGACTTAGCTGATACCTCTCATTTCTGAGCCCACTTAGGCCCAAATATGTGGAGTTTGGACCTCCAATCTTACTGGATTCAAGAACACATTGTTAGCTAGTCTTACCCACTTAACCAAGTCTATTTGGAGTCTCCAAACCAACAAATGATACATAGGAAAATTGGTGAATGGCCAGGGAACACTATTCCCACCACCTGAGTCCAACCTTAGTGGGCCTCATCTACCATGTTGGCCCATGGGCCAATACTTGGTAATTTTTATACCCAATTATAGTGTCAGGATCAATTAGTTCAAATTTGAGCCCATTTTGACACCGTTTGGCCCGTCTAAAAAATCATCTAATTAAGTCCGTTTAACGAAACCCTAAGTATAAGACCTTTTTCACTAAGGATACTTGGTGTCTAATGAGGTTTAACACTTTAATAAGCAAGACAATTGAGTTAAGTGTTTTGAGTTATTCATGTGTGGAGGAAATGCCTAGTTTTGTATGCCGATGTGATCCGACCGTGATTATGGTTTCATCTCTTTGCTAGGGTATGCGGAGTGGGCTCGTAGAGTTAGGACAAGAAGCTCAACTTATCTATGCCCATAGGGCTCTCTTGCTTTATCTCTTGTTGGCTCCATAAGTGAGTTTTCACTAAATTTTTTATGTAGGATGCCATCAATGGCTTTTTATCGAATCCCTTTAATACCAGGCCATTTTGCAAAATTTTTTTGCAATTTAATAAAATTTTAAGGATGATATCTCTTCTTGGTTTTTGAACTAGAAGATTCAGCAAACTTATGATATAAACCCCTACTAAGTCTACCTTATAAGTATACACGAATTTTTATGGTTTTCACGAATATGAGAGTATAAATTGTAGTAATACTCTTTTTTACCCTAAATTAGTGCTATATAAGTAGGGTGCTACGAATGTTGAACATTTTTGGAAATTGTGGTATTGGCATTGTTCCAAGCCACATGAATTACCTTGGTGGGTGATATATGGAGGACGTGAGGGCATAAGTGTAAGTATGTATGCATGTAAGTATAAAGCCGCTGATTTGATTCAACATTTTTATGATATTTGGCCATGTCAACCCAAGCTTATTTCCTTGTGATGTATTCTGTAACTTTTATAATTTCTCATGAGTATTAAGATGCTCATTGACCAATATTGTTTTATCAATAATTATTTTTGGACCAGTAACCAAACTTGTTTAATTACTGAAGGTTTTCCTTATATATAATTAGGTGTGCACTCATGTTTGTGACCGGCGGAGGTGGATGGAATGATAGGCTCATGTCGAGGGATGGTACCATGTGTATGTAGTGTGCAAAGTGTTGTATCTAATCTATGTCTTTGGGCTGTATGACTTATATATTTTGGAATTGTGGGACTTATATATTTTGGGAACTACATGATGCATGTATAATGGTCTGGTGCCCTAAAGCCTATGTTGGTGTACTTGATATACTACGTGTGGTCCATGATTTATTAATGTATTATTATTATCGTCATATAGTATGTAACTTTGGGGCCTCTAACAATCGTCTATAGGGTGTATAAGCCTCACAGTATCAGAACATGATGAGGAGCAATTAAGGTATGCAAGTCATATTTTGATACAGTTGTATGTGTGGTGTATGTGAGGAACTTACGATTTATGCCGCTTGAAGGGCTCCTAGTACGCGATGATGCCTTTGTTTATTTACTTTTTGTTTGTGGGGTATGTGGAACATGTAACCACAACCCAGTGTTTACCTTACTGCAAAACCAGCAACATCTAAGAATAAGTTACCTAACTCAAAGGTTAAAACCAAGTGTTAGAGATAGATCATACATCTATACTATGAAAATGTCAACCTCTTAATTGCATTGGAGGTGTTGTCTTCGTGGAGCTCGGAGTGATGATTGCATTTGTAAAATCACTCCACTCATGTGCACTTGATGGGATTGACATTGCAAGGAACCTTCCTCCACCCAGTTTGACCTACTTGACTCATTCGAACTACATGGGGCAAGTTCACCAACTATACTAAACCACTTGGAGATAAAGGGGACAATCTGGAAGCACAATGATGAGGTCAAGATCTGCCTCACATTGGAGGAAGGAAACCACCGGGAAGTTGTTGCATCTTCAAAGGAGCTCCATCTAAATTGGCTATAAATACCTTCACTCACTCACATGTGAAAAAAATAATAGCTAGAGTTAGGGATACACTTAGATACCATACACACCTTAGATTAGAAAAGGGAATTAAGGAAGAAAATCTACTCTTCATCTTTCGTACTCCCAAGTTGAAGGATTGCTGAGAAAAAGCTGTGGGCACCATGTTGTATGGAAGCATCATCGTTGAAAAGAAGTTCACACTAGAGCCTCATCGGCATAGATTTTTTAACAACTCTTTCCTTCTCTTCTTGCAATGTTGTTTTCTTTGATGAGCTTCATGATGTATTATTCTTCTTTAGGGTAAACACTTAGTGATCTTACCTGTATGATGGATCTTGGTTAATATCTAATATATCTTGTTTTTGTTATCTCGTTACACTGCTTGTTAGTTGATTGATTCAAGCCCCCGCATTTAATGCTTCAAAAGAGTAGCTAATTTTTGCATAATTAAAAGGTATAGTTGAGACCTAGGGATACATAGGCTGGTGATATTCATGGATGAAGTAGTTTATAGTTTTAATTTTAGGGATGCATTAGACTTATAGATATCCACACAAGGGAGTTAATCTGAATGTACCAACCTAGTCATGTTTTTACAAAAATGTGAAATGATGATAGGGTGGTAGGTTGTAATAAGATGCGGGATCTTGTTACAATTAAAATTAATTTCCTTAGATATCAAGTGCAAGTACGTGTAACTTGATGAACATAACAAGATACGTTATCTATTAACTATGTGAAATTATCCACAACATCCCTAGAATTATTGTTAATACAAGAGGTGTAGGCAGGCTGATGATATCCATGGATGAAATAGTTTATGATTTTAACTGTATGGATGCATTACTCATAGATATTTACACAAGGAAATTAATATTAATGCACCAACCTAGACTTGTTTGCATAGGGATGTGAAATGGTGCTAGGGCTGTAGGTTGTAATAAGATGTAGGAGCCTGCTACAATTAAAATACATGTCCCTGGATATCAACTACAAGTACATGTAACTTGATCAACATGACAATATATATTATATATTAACTAAGTGAAATTATCTACAGCATCCCAACAATTATTGTTTATACCAATCTGACCTGACAAATTACAAGAAGTGTTATTGTTAGTATAAATGAGAAAGACAATTTCACTTAGTTAACAGATAGCGTAACTTGTCATGTTGATCAAGTTATACGTACTTGTAGTTATTATTCATTTCCCTGAATATCAAATAGAAGTACATGTAACTTGATCAACATAACAAAATATGTTATGTAACACCCCAAATCCAGTTTACTATTAAACCGAACTAAAAATTTTATGGGGGATCAAACTGATTCTCAAATTCGATTAATTTAGTCGACCCAAACTTAAGCAGAAGGGATTTACTCTAAGCGCCATAAGATGAAAAAAATACCATAATGAATGTATGAAAGCACAACCAACAGGGCACTATGTAGATGATATGATAACGAAAAATCACACTCCAATCAATTAAATATATTAAATATGTATATATATGTAATATGATAAAATACAAAAAAAATATGCTCAATAAATTATGATAAAATATGCTCGTATATTCTAATAACTCATTTTCCTACTATGTTACTGACATTATCATCATATACTCTAGTGCACTTAACCCTCATGGCTCATAATACTGGGCCGGCCTCATCCTGGTACACGTGTTCTAAAAATGACTCGACTCAGACCAATGCCTTAACTGATCGGTTGACAAGTATAAAACCCTTACTCGAGTCACGAGTTTTACATGTTATCTATTAACTAAGTGAAATTATCCACAAGGGTGTTCATTTTGCAGCCGAATGCCTTAGACAACCATAGCATCCGCAGTTCAAAGTACCACAACCATAGTAAAGAAACTTGCCTATACTGCCGATGTGGCCACTCCTATCTGCTCTAGTAATAAACCCTTAGTGGCAGCAATTTGGGGGTCACCTACAGCCATGGGCACAACATGAACAGTTTGGCAAAAGGACCAGGGAGGATATCATAGGCAGATAAGCTTAGCAACAATGGACCTAGCACCTTTATAGAGGGATGATGAGCAGTCAAATGATCTGTGGGATGATGAGATGCAGACTGCGAGACCAAAGGAGTTTGGCAGGTTGTACGCTACCACACCACCAAAATGTGTGTGAGAGGTATGCCTGTTGTCATTCAGTATCGTACATTGCCGACTGACCTCATCGACTTACCAATGGGATAGTTTGACGCCATCTTCAACATGGATTGGATACGAAGCACAGAGCATTCATAGACTGCGAGAAGAAGAAGGTTCAGCTTTGTCTCTCATGCGTGATAGTGGAGTCAGCTTAATCGGTATTTAGAGAACCCAAAAGTTGATAGTGAGAGGATGCAAGGACTTCCTTGCTTGCATTGTGGCCACCAGAGCATAGTCTGTGTACCCGACGTTTCGCTAGTAGGAGACACTACTTACACGATCCCCTCGAAGGCAGTAGAGTTACCTACGACCAAATAGATTGAGATCAACATCATAGTGCTACCTAGTGGTGACAAACTGATTTTTGAGATGTTGCATCAATTTCCAGCATTGGAGTTCCAGGAACTCAAGAACCAATTATGAGAGATGTGTGAATGGGGATTCCTCCAACCAAGTAATTCACCCCATGATGCCCCAATTATGCCATTAGGAAATGAAGATGGAGATCTCATGATGTGTATAGACTAAACTGATGAGCATGTAGGCAACTGTCACGCAAGCAAATGGCCTTTTGGGAGCCCGAGAGCCAAATGTGTCGACACAATACTACCATGCCCTTTCTTTTGGTTGATTGTATGCTTTCGATCCTGGTTGTGTGTTATGTAACCCCTTAGGTGAATTTTGGCGACAAAATTTTCCTAAGTGGGAAAGGTTGTAAAACCTGGGCTTTTTGTCCAACAGTTTTAATTTTAGTTTGGTCGTGACCTAGATCAAGTTGAACATTCGGTCCTTCTTAATCGTGTGCGTATGTATGCTAAGTGTGTCTGAACCACTGACTTAATCTCCCTCGGTGATAGGTGCCACCCGGCTAAAAATTATGCCGCCCCGGCTCTTGTTTTTTATTTTTATTTTGAGTCGAATCTAGTTAGGTTTAGGATCGTGTTCACCGCATGTCTAGCTGTTGATGGTGTGCTTGAATCCTATTCGGACAATCCTAGCTCCCTGCGGGACTTGCGGCGCAATTTCTGAGGTCACTTCAAGTGCCCTAGGGTGAAAACCCTAGGCATGCCCAAGCTTTCCGTGGTCCGGCTTGCAAAGGTTGGCGCAAAGGCTCTCTCTTGTTATAGGAGAGCACCTTTGCACTAGGTTTTTGCCTTTTCTATAAAAGGCCCCTCCTCCCTCACTTTTCAGCCTTTCTTACCATCACGTCTGACCCTTCCCTCTTCATCTATTTCCTCTCCTGCCCTTCCCCTCCTCCTCTAGGCCTCTCCAAGCTCATCCAAGCCCTAGGGTTGAAGGTCATGGGGTAGGAAGCCCCAAGAGACGTCTCCTAGGAACTGGTTAAGGTAAAGGTCTCATCTTTACCCTTTTTTGTAGTTGTCTTGACTGTGTAGTTGTTGTGTTGTTAAGTTTTGATTTTTTTTGGCATTTTATGCTTGTACTTGGTTTCACGTCATTTAGAATTGTATAAAAATAGTTACGTATTTTACAATGAGGTATGCTCACTATCATGCATTGTTTCAATAGAAGAATCATATTGTGCATTATAGGTAGGATTTTTGCATGATTCTTGCTTTGTTATACTGAACATAATTAGATCTATACTTTTCATATTATCACTTTGTCTCATATGATATCTATATGCATGTAAGGGATCCAAAATTGTTGAAAGATGGCAGATTTCATGGTTCTAGTGACTTGGCCAACTATTTCCCTAATTTTACAGCCTGATGTGATTATTTTTTGAAGTCAATATTTTGCATGGTTGTGGATGTATGTTTTGGCATGTCTCTGAAAAATATTTACACTAAGCTAACCACCTAACAGGCTTGAAATGTCATGAAGTGTATGCTACAATATATACATGTTTTGTGATCATCTGAGATTGTGTTCTATGGTGAGCAAATAAAAGATATTAACAAAATCTACAAAAATTATATGATGATTTCCTATCTATCTAAAAGATTTATGTTAATTTTGGGGTTACTTAAAAGCTATATATGTTATTAATTAGGTTGGTATTCCAGACAATGCAGGAATGCATGGGGAAAACCCTAGTTCCCTATTTCCAGTTGTAAAACTCAAAACCGTATTCAAATGGTTATTGATTTGGATAAAATTTATCCCACACCTTAGGATGGATCCCAAAAATAGTGCATTCAAATTTGGGAGCAAATGGGTTATTGGATCATGAGTTATGAATTTTCCAAGCCCAACAGGTCACACCAATTCCAGATTTGACCAAGCCAAGACCCTCCATTTCCAAGCCCACTCAATCCCAACCACTATAATATTGGACCTAAAATTACACTGGGTTCAAGCCTATGGTGTTGGTTAACTACACCCAGTGTCCCAGACGCATTTTGTGTCTCCAAGCCCTTGAACAACCCTTAGCAAAATTATTATGCGGCCCAAAAACACTGTTTCCAGTACCTTACACTCAACTTTAGTGGGACTTGTTTGCCATAGTGGCCCAATGGCCAGCACTTGGTAAAACTTTCACTTCAGCCCTAGAGTGTCCAGGCCCACTAATCCGAATTTCATCTCATCGTTGGCCCATCTGAAAAATCGCCAGGTTCAGTTTGTTTGATATTTCATTAAGGGTACATGAAACACTAAAGCCTAATTAAAGGGTACCTAAAGTGGTTCAATATTCCACTAAGCTAGTAATTAAGTTAATTGAGTGTCTTATGTATTGTGCATGTGTTAATGCTCAGCCTTGATTTGCGTGTCAATGCAATCAGAGGTTGATTTAGGTTTCATCTCATGTTAGGTTTCACAGAGTGAGCTCGCTGAATCAGGAGAGGAGCTCGACTCCTCCAGGTCTGTAGGACTCTTCTATTTCACCTCTAATTGGTACCATGTGTGAGATTTTAATCGAATTTTAGACATAGGATCCATCCAAAGCTGGGCCATTTGGCCAAGTTTTTTTGCAAGTTTAATAAAACTACTAGTATGAGATTCCTTATTGGTTTCTGAACCGAAGATCTAGAAATGTATGATATAAGCCCCTCTCTAAACCTATTATATAAGTATACACATTTTTAAGGGTTTCATGATTAAGAGACTGAGGGGTATGGAAATATGCAGATTGAACTAGTACCTCTTTACACCCTCAAGTAGTGCAATGCACGTAGAGTACTGCGAATGCAGCACATTTTTGAAAAATGTGGTTCTAACCTAAGAGTTCCAAGCGACTTAAGTATTGTGGCGAGTGATATTAGAGGATGTGAGAGTGTAAGCATGTTGTATGAATATGATTATTGTTGTGCATGAGTGTTGGCCTTTTTTATGTATGTTATGTATGCTTATAGCCATGTGAGAGTCATATGGAAGTCTTACAAGTTTTTTGTGGGTATTAAGATACTCATTTGCCAACATTGAATAATCACTAGTTACTTTTGGACAGGTAATCATTTATTTAATTATTGACGGTTTCCTATATATGTAGGTATGTAAGCATGCCAAGGGTCGAAGTAGGTAGACGGATCAAGAGGCTCATGGCGGCAAGGATGGTACTATGTGTTGCTTGTTATGTATTTGGACTTATGTATTTTAGGAATGATTGTTATGTGTTTAAGACTTATGATTTATCGAGGATTATGGGACTAAGTTTTTAACCTATATTGGGATGGTGCCCTAAGTCTAATTATGGAGCATATGGTGGTGTTAAGTAATTGTGTGTGTGTGCCTTCATTATTACATTATTATTATTATTATTATTATTATTATTATTATTATTATTATTATTATTATTATTATTATTATTATTATTATTATGCAACGTGTTAACTTTGGGCATTCTAACAATCATTTACATGGTATATAAGCCTCAAAGTCCCAGAACATGACAAGGAGCATATCAGGTATGCAAAACGTATTTGTTGCATCAGTGTGTATTAGAGAAACATGGGCAAAAGGAGCTCACTGTTCATACTGCACGATGAGCTCACATGAAGACCAACTTGTTAGGGTTTGATGTCCTGACACTTGATGATGCATTGTCTCTATATGTTTAATTTCTATTTCACGGGTATGTGGAATAAGTAACCACAACCTAGTGTTTACATTATCACAAGAGAATATGCATCAAGTAATTAAGATATGTAATGCAATCGCTTGAACTAACATTAAGAATTGGACCATGTCATAGTATCCAACCTCTTAAGTGCAACAGGTGGGTGCGCCTCTTCTATAGTTAGCAGTGATCATTCACATATTTAAAGTCACCCTCTTAATTGCTAGGGAGGTGCTGCCTCTTCAATGACTTAGAGTACTCAAGCTATGAGCCTTTAGCTTATGTAAGCCTTTCTACGTAATATGATTCAGCATACATGGTATGAAATCTAATAAGGTTGTCCGTCTTAAACCTCCTTATATGTTCAAATCAGCTTTTGTAAGATTTGCACAATAGTAGTCTAACAAATAAGTTCCAAATTATAATATTGCACTTCGGTCTGCCCTCAGACTAAAAAATGGGATGTTAAATTTGATACCAATTTGATAAAGTCTTTGTAAACCTTTCTTATAGAATTAGCGTCCCTAATCGATTCTCCACTCTATAGGATAAGATAATATAATTCTAAATCCTATTTGAAAATGTTTTTTGTTGATTGTTTCTCTCTGGTGAGTTCATTACATATTTATAGCCTCCTTATTTTACCGACTCACTCATGATACTCAACTAATCACAAAATATCAAAAGACAAGTCACATGAGCTTAGCCCAAATATAAAACTTGAAGGATTTTAAATAGAAAATTCGTACACACGGGTTATAAAATATTAAAGTAGTCAAACATTTGTGTTAATCTCAAATTAATCTAATACTTTAATCAACCTCAATTAACATAATTTGACTAAATTAAATGTAGGTAAGGACAATTAAATATTCTTGCTCTCTATGTGGATTTAAAATTTTATAATCGTCAATTAAGAAGTTAGACAAAATTTGCTAAATCTACTTATACTATATATATTGTAACAGGATGATTTTTTGACTCACGTTGCAAGCTTTTCTCATAGTTAAATCTGACCCCACAAATATTGTTTTAATCATATGTACTATTTTAATATATAACGATCTCCTCTTTAACTTTGTTGTATAGATGTTTATCAATTAAAACAATATATTAATATATACTACTTTGTTCCCTAGATGCATATGCTTCCCCTTCCACCCCCTACCAATTGCCTTCTACTATTTCTCTAAAGGTAAATTTACATTTTAAATTATTCGTTAGAAATTTAACTCAAATGAACATGCCTAAATTATATACAAATTATTTTTATAATTTTTTAATTTCAATTTAGATTCTTCCAAAAACTTTTTCCCAAATATTATTGACTTGAGTTTTGTTCTATCAACTTTTTATATATATTAATGATAAACTTTATTTTAATCATTTAAATATTTATAATTTTTTTTCATGTGAGAAATGAAAAAGGCTATTCGATTTTTCAAACAACCCAAAAGGAAATCTTTATTTTTTAGATTATTTAGAATTTATTTGTTATCTATGATATATGAGTTGTATTTTTTTAATATTAATAGGCTTCAATTTATAATTGGGTTTATTAGGATATCCATTTTTTTATTAATATGAATTTTGAAAATATACGTCAAATTTCTCAATGAGATTTTATTTTTTTAATTTGGGGTTCTACTTCAAAATTTTAAATCCAACTTTTAATTATGGGTTTTAACTATTATATATTATACCGGCTTATAATTTTTCAATTGACTTAATTTAAATATCTATTTTCTAGTAATATATATTTTGAAACTTCAAATAATTTTGGGAAAGATGTAATTGTTGCTGGCATTTTCTTCCGTGAAGTCACCATGTAAATTTTTAATAGTTTTCTTTATTTGACTAATCTTTGATTTTTATATAAAAATTTTATTTAAATTATTTTTTTCATTTAATTTTGAATATTATTAATATATGTTTTTAATAGATTTTAAGAGTCTCCTCTCATTGTGCAGGTCTAAAACTAGTCTATATATATATATATATATATATATATATGGAAAAAGTTTTCATGTACTCCCGCACAGCCATCTTGGCTGTGCTGGAGTTTGATCTTGGCCATCGGATTAGCATCCAACGGCCAAGATCAAAAAAAAGGTCCTCGGCGCTGCCGCCGGAGCAGCGACGGCGGATGGGGCGGGAAGCGTGCCCGGCCACGGCCACGGCCAGGGGGGGCGCGGCACAGTGGGGTGGCAGGCTGGGCCCGAGGGGGGGCGCGGCGGGGTGGCAGGCGAGGGCCAAGGGGGGCACGGCGGGGTGGCGGCGGGGCGGCCGTAGGGGCGGGCGTCGCGCGGTGGGGTGGCGGGCTGGGGACGGGGGGAGCGTCGCACGGCGGGGTGGCCGGCAGGGGACGGGGTGGGGGTGGTGTCGCCCGGCGGCGGGGTGGCAGGCCGACAGGGGAAGAGGCTGGACTGCTAGATCCGCCGCCCCGTCGCCACAAGGGTTACGTCGCCGCCCCGTCAGCCGGGGGCAGCGATGGGCGGGCCAGTGGGGGTGGCGTCCCGTCAGCCGGGGTGGAATACTGCAGCACAGCCAAGATGGTTGTGCTACAGTACAGCCTCCACCTCCTATATATATATATATAAAATTTTATGAGACCCACTAAAAACATTAAATTAGATATGTTCCTCGTAAAAGCAACTTTAATTTTCTTATTTTCAATACTACCGGACTAAGAGTAAACCTAATTCTTCTCTCCTACTAATCTCAATCAACGCCTTCCTCCCCTCGGTCTTTTACTAGAGTTCTTAGCGATATCTACTATCCATCACGGACATCAGTCTCAAAAACATAATTTCTAAATAATTTGCCGAGACGGCTTCCTATTGAAACAGTATATTTTGATGTCAAAGATGCCACAGATGGATGGTAATGGTTTTGATTCTTTCACGTTCATGTACATTAATTTACCTTTCCTTTTTTGCCGTTTTAATTTGCTTGGATCTTGTTAAAAGTTACATATTTACCAAATTTTCATCACCTATAGCATGTGATGTGCTCTAATTACTCTTTTTTATATGAATAACAAATATCTATTCAACTTTAACAAAAAATATCCATTTTAGAATACACTGTTTATGATAAAAAATGCTTTAGTACAATGTTGAGAATAAATAATAAGCTTAATTAAATGGGTATTAATAATTTAAGTAAAATTTGAATATTTAAATTTAATTTATTATTGAAATACTCCTGCTATTAAAAAATGATCAATTACAACCCTTTAACTCTAACACCAAATATTGATGACGTGACAAAAATTGGACCATTTTTAAACTTATTGACATGGCAAACCGGTACACATCATCAAAGAAAATATATTTTAGTACTATTTTCTAACCTATCAATGTATTGATCTAACAAAATATATCAACTATAGCATTATTAATAAATAGTTAAATAGTGACAATGTAATTAAAATTGGATCAAATTTTAACTTGAAGACGTGACAAACTCATACACATCATTAAGGGTGCAAATAATTTTACTTTTAAAAAATATGTTAATGTATATTTTTCTTTGATGGCATGTTCGACTTTACCACATCATCAAGTTAAATTGTAGTCTAACTTTAGAGATGTCATCAATATTTAATCACTTACTAACAATGTTAGAGTTCAAATATTTCTATTTAATAAATACATTTATAGGTCAGGAAAATAGTCTAAAAATATATTTTTCCCCAATGACAGGTCTAAATTCGTCACATCATCAAGTTAAAACATGATCCAACTTCGGTCGTATCATCAATATTTAATTACTTATTGACGATATTAAAGTTCATGAAATATAAGTAATCATTTTTTTAAAAATAGGGGTGCGGGTGCGAGTGATACTTTGTGCAAAAGAAAGGGTATAAGTCTTTTTTAGAATCATTATTTTCATTAATCTTTATTTTTTAAAAGAATCTAATTAGGGTAAAATTATACACTAAGCTTTGACTAACAAAAAATAAATAAGTGGAAATTTTAGATTACATAAAAATCCTAAATGAAATACACATAAATTTCTCAAATAGGCGTGCATACAGATATGTGTGTGTGTGTGTGTGTTTATATATATATATATATATATATATTGAATTTAATATTTTTTCAAAAAAATTTCCAATTTATATTGAATTATGTTCATAATAATAATTAAAATAATAGAAATGTTAAATTAAGTAAATAAACCCATAGAACTCTTATGGCAGCGGAATCGACAACAATGCAAGAAAGTTTAAAATGCAATAAGCAAGAGAAAAAATGCATTACTTTAATCAACCACCTTATATTAAAACACTAGTTTTTACCACTCTCATCGTGTTTTAGTCTTTTTTTCTTTTTTTTTTGTGGTTAATTCTGGCTTTGCAATGGTTGTAAGGGCACCGTAATTCTTACTTAATTAAAGGTTTTAATTGTTATTTTATTGTAAGTAGCTTGCCCAAACAGTGTGTGACATTACATAACTTCTACATAAACAAATATTTTTGTAAAACCCAGGTTTTTCGCCTTACGCTTTTAATTTCTGTTCGGTCTTCACCCAAATTGAATTGCTTACCTGAACCTTTTTACCGCATGTGTATGTATGGTGTGGTATGTATGAGCCACAACATTAGTCTCCCCCGGTACTCGGAGCCGCTCGATTGGACACTACGATGCCTCGGCTCTTATTTTCGATTTTCATTTGAATCGAGTCTAGTTAAATATTACGATCGTGTCCCATGCATGTTTTGGTTGTTTGTTGTGTGTTTTGAACCCTTTTCAGACTATCCTTGTAACACCCCAATTTGGCCCGAAGGGACGGACATAATCATGATATTATAATTTAGAAGCTACTTGTTAGGCTATCACGTACAGATTTTACGGAAGCAGATCTTAACCCTCTATGGAGGCTTAAGACGGAAACCAAGTTTGATTTTCATAGAATGCGTGCAGAGTTCGTACTACAAAGGCTTAGGTCTTATTAGTTACATGAAGATGATGCAAATATTTAAATAAGGGTCATAGCTACATGTTTCATATACCCTACATGAGTAATAATCATAGCGCCAGAGAAATTATGCTGCATCATTGAGTATGAGGGCATCAAACCCTAATTGCCAAACTTCACGTGGGACATTCAAGTGGTGTGAACCGTAAACTTCTCCACCCATGTTACTCTAACAAACAAACAGCTACAACCAAATACATTTCGTACACCTAACTTAGCTCCTCATCATGTTACAAGACTCTAGGGCTTACATACCCTACAAACGATGGTTAGCCTTGCCCCAAAGTATTATAGCTCCATAATAAAATATAATCATATAAGGATAATGCATGCTTGTGTAACCATAATGGCATACATCCAAATCATAAAAGGTTTCATGCCCGTCAGATAGTCATTCACAAAATACATAGTCCAAAACACACAACATAGTGCAGGGCCCCCGCCGCCACTGCCATTGAGCAGTCTGATCCATGCACCTAGGCTGCCAAACACCAAGGAACATCACCTACATATAATGGAAAACCATGTCAATAATCAAATAAATTTGATTACTGGTCTAAACAACTACCAATAAAACAACGTGTCGGTAAATGGTTACTCCATTACCCATATGAAACGTAGGAAACTTTAGAATTGCATTACACTAGGTGGTAAGCAAACACACTTAAACGAGTGTTGGCGCGCACGCACAGCTAATATTCAGATTCATACATATAACACTTATGCCCTCACATCCTCCATAGTACACCTGTCACAGACCTCGAGTGGCAAAAGGAACGGTTAAGTTAGTGCCACAATTCTGGAAGTATGTTGTATTACGCAATACCCTCATACTCAGCACTACCTCAACGTTTGAAGTAGCACTGATGCAGTCTATACATCTCGTAGTGACTCTTACTCGTAATAGTCGTAAACCTGCGTATTTATGCATATAGGCATGGGAGAGGATTTAATATTAGGTTCTAGATCTTATCTATCAAAACCATCAAGGGGTCACAACCTTGATGTTTTATTAAACACATGTAAAAAGCATGGCTAAATAGCCCGACATCGGAGGGATCCAATAAAATGTCGCAGATGTCGTCCTACATCAAAAACACAGTTAAGCTCGACACACAGGGTGTAAAACCTCAGCTTCAGGTTAAGGTTTTACCTGATTTTAGTTTTGCTCAGTTCATGTCAGTATCGAATTGGTTCGAACAAGTTTGAGACATACCAATTTTTAAACCATGAGAATGGGGCCCAGATGGGCATAGAGCATGTTATGGTGGCTGAGTATGCTTGGCATGCAAATGATTGCTTGAGTTAGACTGCAATAGAGCATGAGTTATCACTATATATGCATGATATACATATGATTTTTATGAGTTAGCAAGGTATTAGGCTTAGATCTAGGCCATTGTAACGATTAGTAGCCGCTTAGGATTTTCAGGCTATCTCATTGCATGTATCATAGGGATTTCAAATCACAGGATTATGCCCCTGTGGGCCCAACCCCATTGAGTTTAGAGTTCCAAGGCCCATTTAGCCTTCTAGCCTCGATTTTTGCATTTAGAGTCACTTCTTGGTGTTGAGTCAGTTTAGACTTTCAACGGTCTTGATCCGAGCTTTCCGTCCATAGGTATAGTGCATATACCCATATGTGGGCCCCACTAGGTCACAAGTTGTCAAATGTTTTGATCATGCCATGTGGCAAGATTTGAGCCGTCCACATCAACCCTAGTTTCTCCCATTTATATTTCAAACATTTCCATTGACTTTCAGAGTTACACTACTACCATCGCCACCACTTTGGCTCGCCGCCGGCGAGACCGAACCCTCCTTCGGCCACTGGATCGGTATGGTCGTGACCACCTCATAGCTGGTTATCTGTCCGTAACCACCATTGCCACCGGTGCCACCACAGTAGGCACTGGAGATAGTGTCTTTCCAAGCAATTTATGTCATCGCCGTCACCCGTTCGGGCCATTTTCTAGCCCGGGAGTGTCCTTCAACAAAGCCGACCAAGCCGACATCTTCCCCTTGTCGATATCTCCATTTTGAGACCACCCACGACCACCGTCGTGGCTGCGATCACTGTTGGCAGCGATACCTCCCTTTTCAACCGATTTTCGGCCATTCACCGGTCGGACTCCGCCAATCCCCACCACCATCATGTTCCTCGTCACATGGGCCATCAATCCCAACCATGGACAACTCCAGCCACGCTACTGTCGATGTTTTCTAGCAACAGACACTGCCGCCCCTCATTCGACCTATTTACCCACTACCCGCGTTTGCGTTTGCCTGGTTGTGCCCAAGTCTGCCTACCATGCCCGAGTTCATGTCCATCATGTCTGCCCAATTAACCTGGCACATTTTCTAGCTAACCTAGACCGAGCTGGTTCAATTCGATTCGGTCTGGTTCAGGTCGGTTCGGTCTGGTTCAGCTCATTTTCAACTGTTTTTGACAATTCAAGAACCCCTATATTAGTTTAAATGCATATTCACATGATTTAGCATGTTTGGATGTTGTGCTTATTTTTCTTTATTTATTTATTATTATTCATTTGGTATTATTCGTGTATATATTGATTATAATGCATGTTTATATGATTACTTATTATTATTAATGATATATTTACTTATTAATATTAGTCTTATTTATGTTTACTAAATTGTGTGTGTGTGTATATATGTATGTATGTATGTATTTATTTATTTATTTATTTACTTGTTCGCGTTTATGTTATTATTTATTTGTATTTAATTATGTACTCTTGTATTGTATAATTATGATATTATTATTATTCATGATTAATGAGTATTAACTATTTGTTTAATTGTTTATCAATTATTTAATTATTATTTATTTATTATTATTATTAAATTATTATTTATTTATTTATTTATTTATTTATTATTTTATTATTTATATGTTTCTAAAACGAGTATATATGATATTTACTCATGTTTATGGTTTATTCATATAGTATAATTATATAATCATTTTATAATTAGAGTATTATATATGTTCATGTATTTATTGTTTATCTAATTATCTATTAGTGCATTTTTTTGTTCATTTATTTATTTATTATTTATTTTTATTATATCTTGATTTGTGTACCACATGTTTAGTTATAGGTTTGTTAGCATTGTTTTCTTTATTGTGATGTATTAATGATATGAGCACACACTACGATTATGCATCATATAGAGACATCGATATTTTCTTAGCAGTGGGTTTTGATGTAAGTTACGAAGTTCGAGCTCACCGTAGATGTGTCGATGCGCTAGGAGCTTGGACCATAGGTTCATAGGACTCTCCCTCTCTGCCCAATTTCCTACGTGTAGAGTTTAATCGTGTTTTAGACGTAGGATGAATCGGCGGTGTTTTATCGGATCCCTCTGATGTTAGGTCATTAAGCTGTGTTCTATACACATGTTTAATAAAATACAAGGATGAGATCCCTTGTTGGTTTTTGAACTAAAACTCCAGAAATATATGATATAAGCATTTTCCCTAAACCTAATATATATATATGCGTATTTTTATGGACTTCACAAATAAGAGAATGAACAGTATGGAGATATGTATGGACCGCACTTGTACTCCTTCAAACCTTGAGGTAGTGTAGTGTATGAGGGTACTGCGTAACGTAGCACATTCCCAGAATTTGTGGCACTAACTTAACTGTTCCTTTTGCCACTCAAGTACCGTGCCGGGTAAAATATTAAAGATGTGAGGGCGTAGGCGTTGTATGTATGAATACAAATATAAGCCATACAAGTGAGCCGTCACTTGCTTAAGCATGTTTGTGTACCGCCCATTGTGAGGCAATTCAAAAGTTTCATAAGTTTTATTGGGTAATGGAATACCCATTTGTACTAGTTATTTTTCAAACTAGTAACACTCGTTACTTACTTTTTTCATATTATATATGTAGGTCTTCAAATCTTGAGTTGACTTTGGAGGGAGGACAGATAAAAGCTACACACACTGGAGCTCAGCGCTATTATTTTGTTCTTACTTTTATTTACATTGGATTTGTTTTGATGCACATTTAATAATGTCTTTCATTCTCAGGACACCAAGCAGGTTGTTTCGATCTATTTTATAGATCGAGTCTTACCGACCAACAACTTTAAACATGAATCGACTCTATCATAACATTTCTGATTCGGTTATTAGGTGAACCAAAATCGGGGTGTTACATAGGGAGTCAAACAGAAATGAAGAAAAGGGAGAGTCCTATAGACTTGGATGAGTAGAGCTTGGTATTCTAGTCAGTGAGCTCACCAACGATACCCAGTACGACGATAGAACCGAATAAGAATTGGGTCACATCAACACACAAAATGAGGTACAGCCTCCACACAAGCTTAACACTTAAGCATCACTTAATTATCTTAATTAGGTCATAAGTGAATTGTTAAACATTATTAGATAACTTAATTAAGGTTTTGATTTTGTGTTCACTTAGTGGGTTTTAATCAATTCTAAGGTTTTGATTGAATAGGCATACCAGACAATTTTTCGGATGAGCCTAACGATGCCCCTCTAACGTTCATAGGTAAATTCCACTATTGCTGGACCATGGGACAATTAAGGGGAACAAGGACCATTAAGCAAGGCCATAAGGTACTGCAACAGTGTTCCTAAGCCACACACCAATTTTGAAACGGTTTGTTCATTGGCTAGAGGACTCCAAAGAGGTTTGGGTTAGTGGGCCTTGTTAGCTAACACATGGACATTGAGCTCAATAGTAGTTCATCCTAATTTAATTTGTAAATGGGCCTAAGTGGATTTTACAATTTGAATCACTAGATGGGCTGTTTATATAGCTATCTAGACCCTAATAATTTCGAAATTCACAAATAATATGGGGAACCAACCCAAATGAGCCAACGTAAGGTAAGGTGTGGACCAAATTTCAATCAAATCCAACACCATTAACCTCTTTTAATCTAATTTACAATCGGAGTGAAAAAACTATCACCCTACATCTTTACACTGTCAAGGTTAAACACTTCCAAAACATACCTAGATGATTTTTACCAATTCTCAAATTTATATCTTTCAATTAGACACTTATTGGAGCATCATATATTTTTACCAAAATTAGCTTAGAATTGGTGTTTTAACAAATAGCACAATTACAAATCATGCTCACAGTCACAAACAGCACAGCAAACATAATGCATACTTAGGGGTGATGTACATGATTATTTAGTGGTTATATTAGGCTTAAAATTTTACCGTAAACTCCTAACATCACCAAGACTAAAATGGCATGCCGTGAAACAAGAGATCCTATAAGGCCATAGAGTTAAAATTGGAGAAATGGGCGCTTATGTCACTATAAAGGTGAAAGTTGTCACCTTTCCTCACTTTTTACCCTCATACATGCAAATTCTATGGCATGGCAGGTAAAACACCCAACATAAAAGTTGTATACCTACAGGTTATGAGTGCAAAAAATAAGAATCGTGCAAATGTAACATTAAAGTGCCAAGATATGATTTTTATGCCGAAATAGTATAGATCAATGACCTACGTGCATTATAAAATATATATATATATTTATTTCCATGGTAAAATAAGATACATGAATACTCAAAATCCTCCTTAAAGGCATATCTACATTCTCAAAATGTCATAAAAAGAAATCAGACGCAACTGCAAGCGACATACATCAAACAATGAGTAACAAAGGGAACACAAGCCTGAAACTAACGACCAAGGGGATGTCTTTTGAGGCATCCAACCTCAAAGCCTATCATCCTAGGAGCCTAAAAGGTAAAGGAGGGTGCCTGGACCTCCAAGGAGGAAGAATAAGGCTAAGGAGAGGAGAGAAAGATTGTTCGAGTTGAGCAAAGAAGGAGAATTGTGAAAAGTTGAGGGAAGGGATGAGTTTTATAGAAAAAGGAGTGGTTAGCTTGGTGATGTCATAGGTATGGGTGTCGTACCTATGGGTTGGATTAGATAAAGAGGTATGGGTTGGCTTGGTGATGTCATAGGTATGGGTGTCATACCTAAAGATGTATGGGTTTGATTAGATAAAGAGGTATGGGGTTGGCTTAGATAAACAGGTGTGGGTTGGGTTAGCCCATAACCCAAAAATTTAGGTACCCTAAAGTGATCGGGCCAATCTCGAAAATTGCACTGCATGTCTCGAAAGGGTTAGAACGGTACGAAAGGGTTATCAAACATACTGCAAACACACAAAAGACATGCGAGGGACATTGTCCTAGCAACTAACTATATACGACTCAACTGGACCAAACATGAAAAAATTGGGTTGTAGCATTTAAATAGGCATAGCATGCACCGAAGGGGGCTAAGGCCTGTCAAACATACACCATATCATACACAAACGATGGTAAGAAGGTTCAGACCCTACTAACCCAATTAGGAAAACAACTGACCCGATAGTAAAATCCTCGGGTGGATGGCAAGTTTTACATCATCCCCCACTTAGAAAAATTCTGTCTCAGAATTTCCAAAGGGGTTCACACACAAAAACACACCACAACACACAACCTAAAACATACAATAGCACTCAACAAAAACATGAAAAGGTGCTAATACTTCGAGTCATCGTCCTCCGTAGAGAAGAGTCTAGGGAAGCGCTGCTACATCTTGTCCTCACGCTCCCAAATGGCCTCCTACTGTGACCAAAGTACCTTCACCAAAGGCACTTCTTTCATATGGAGAGTCTTCACAGACCAGTGAGAATCTGCATAGCCTCCTTCTCGTAGGACAGGTCGGGTAGGACAATGATCTCCTCATACTGAAGTTAGTGTGGTATGTCAGGCATGTACTTCTTCAACATAGATGCATGGAACACCGAATGCACTATTAATAAGCTCATATGTAACCTCTCGATCACATCTCAACACCTCAAACGGGTAAATATACCTTGAACTTAGTTTTCCCCGCCTCCCCAAATGCATGCCTCCTTTAGTCAGTGATACTTTTAGAAAAATACCATCCTTAGGGGGCAAAACTGGCATCCCAATGTCTCTAATCTATATAAGCTCTTTGTTTATCCTAAGTTGCAGACACCTCTGCCTGATCAACTCAACTATCCTTTGGGAGTCCTGAAGCAACTCTTGGCCTACTATCAATGGCTCACAGCCCTCTTACCAAGAAGACAATGTTCTGCGCTACCTGCCATACAATGCCTCGGACGGTGTCATCCCTATGCTGGCTGGGTAGATGTTGTTATACTCAAATTCTACCAAAGGAAGGTTGTAACACCCCAAATCTGGTTCACACTTGGGAACATAACCAAAATGTTAGTGGTCCTGGTCAAGTCAGCTAACCCGAATATGGAAGATGTTTATTGCCATGCATTGATGAATGCACAAAAATAAACCTAACATGCTACTACATGGATGACATGACATCCAATTCATACTAAAAATAATGACAATAAAAATGATAAAGTTGATATATATATATATATATATATATATATATATTACGCATTGATATTCACACAAAATTTAAATCTGCTGCATAATTCATTCTAAATCTTGGGTCTCGACTCATCTGTGCATCTTAATTACTTCTCACATCATATGAATTCAATTATCATACCTTACATCACATTATTCTCAATATAATGATAACATCAACAAAATATTAACATTCTATCGTCTGACATGTGTCTATGCAAGAGACGTCACTATTCCTCCATCTAGGCTGGCTCATCCTCTTCATTATCATCATCTACATATATTATAAAAACATGTCAGTAACGAGTGTTACTGTTCCAAAAATATAACTAATATCAAACAGGCTATGAGAGTAAACTCTCATATAAAAGAAAACATTCATATACTTCTCATGAACTCTCTGAAGGCCACCTACTGAGGAGCCCCTGGGCTACAAACCCGGTAGCCTCCTGAACTATCTATTCTGTTGCTGCTGATTTTCTCATTTCATTTGTCGGTCCCTCAGGACTACTAGTATATCCTAAGCCCTCTTCTTACCTCCATAATTCTCCTCGCCTTGAGCATGAAGACCGAGTACTCTCAGACAGTCGCCTTCAGCACCCTTTGAACCACAAGTCTAGACATGCGCTATACAACAATACCTGTAAACCTCCACACTTCTCTAACTTTAAGGAACTCAAAGGTGGAGTTGTCAAGATCCCTCGGGAATGGAGTGGACGCTCACCAGTTCCAGAGCCTGCTTTGACAAGCACATGCCTGCTCACATTGCACAGTTGTTGAATTTTCCATCTCTCGTCTCACTGAAAATTTGATAAAACTATATATAGGCCTCGGAAGGGATTTATATAATAGGCCCGAAGGTAACTTGTGGTGGATCTTGTTTTCGAAAATATACTCAAGGGATCTCATCCTCGAGGGTTATTAATCCTAAAATAATGTGCGACTAAATAGCCCGCATGGAGTGGGATATAATAAATCCACCACTCGACACGTCTGCTTACCTATAAAAATGACACAAGATAAAGTATAGAGATAAAACCAGAAGTGAGTCCTAATGGACCTGGTAGAAGCTCCAAGCATGTCCACGCGCCTAGGCAGTGAGCTCCTATTCCGTACCTACACATCAAATCTAAAATCTAACGCCCACTAACTGAATGATGCATCAAACTCATCATGAATATCACACATACAATGCAATCATCATCTTACACAGTCAAACAATCATCAATGTAAAAATATCTCATCCTATTTATCCCAATTTTATTACGTTTTTGTAAGTTACGTTGCAGCCAATTACCCTGCTCAAATTTAATTTACTTAATTAGATCACTAACTATTAATCAAATCATGCAAATTATCACTTCATTCACAATTAGACATTTATCACAACAGTTAATCACTCCTAGCATGTTGTGCTAATAAATATCAATTTAAATAATTAAAAAGTCTATACCTAATCGTTAGTCACACGACGACGGTGATAAAGTTGTGGCTGGCTCAAGTGAGGATTGTGGGGAAGAGGGAAGGAAGAAAAAGAAAAAGGAAGAATTTGGGTGAGAAAGGATGATGGTCGCTAAATGACAGAAGTGTGGAATACATAGATATCAGGGTGAGAAAATGAATGGTCGTTTAGAAAAAATGAATGGTCATTTAGAAAAATGAAAGGTCATCTAAGAAAATCGAATGGTCATCTAAGAAAAATGAATGGTCATCTAAGAAAAATGAATGGTCGTTTATAAAAATGAATGGTTGTTTAAGAAAAATGAAGGTCATCTCGTAATTAAAACTTGACTTGATTCCGACTCGAGGCAAAATAATACTAACTCGTAGAAAGAAATCTCAACAAATATAATACACATCAATGACATACTCTATAACTAATAGCCCACCCAAACTACTCGTGACACATCCCACTACGATATTTGGCCTAAAAATAATTCTACAATTTAATTAAAATAAATAAAGAAAAATCTGACATACTCTCAGATATTCTGATAACTTATTCTGTTGTTGTCTTATTGGCATTATCATCATATACTTGGGCACACATGACTCTCACCGTTCATAACACAAGACCAGCCTCAACTCAGTACGTGTGTTTTGAAATTGACCCGACTGAAAATAACAGTCGAAACGACCCGTTCAGACTATAAAACCCTGACTCGAATCACAGGTATTACAAAGGTGCTCCTCTCATGATCCACCGAAGTCCATCACACACTACCAGAGCAAGTCCTCTAAGATCTGCATCGTCCTCTCGAAATAGTCGTCGGTCTGAGGATGATAGGCTATACTAAACTTTGACTCCGTCCCAAGTTCTCACTGGAGAGATTTCGAGAAGGAAGAGGTGAATATCGGGTCCCTATCTGATACAATCTCCCTAGGAACCCTGTGGAGTCTGACAATCTACTCCAGTATAATCTAGCCAAAGTAGACAAAGAACAGGTCATACAAATTGGTATAAAATGGGCTGATTTCATCAACTCATCGACCACAACCATACTGCATCAATCTATCACCTGGAAGAGGGTAGATGTGTAACAAAGTCACACATGATGCAAACTCACTTTCACTTTGGTGGTGGTAACGGTTGTAACAAACCGCCTGGTCTCTAGTGTTCGATCTTGACCTGCTGACAGACAAGACATTGCAACACAGTGTTGAGGGCATCCTTATTCAGCCCTCGCCACCCATAAGTTCAGCACAAGTCATGATACATCTTCATAGAGCCTGGGTACACTGTCAACCTCAAGTGATGGGCTTCGTGAAGAATGTCCTCACGCAATCTAGGAAACTCTGCAACATCTAGCACATATAACCATCCTCGCATCCGGTACAAACTATTTGCCTCTCTAACCAACCCAAAATGAGTAAGGTACCATGGCTCTAGCGACTGACCAACTGCCTGTGCCTATCAGATATGATCTATCATAATCGAACTAATTGTCAACCTCACTAACACTGCCACAAGGTGTCAGTCAGCTACGTCCTCTCTCTAGTCCTCATACTATATAACCATAGCTATGAATCTGGCTCCACATACTAATGGCCTCTTGCTTAGTGCATCTACAACCACATTTATCTTACCTAGATGGTTGGCAATGTCAATGTCATAATCCACTAGGAACTCCAACCACCTGCATTGTCTAATGTTTAGATCCTTTTGCGTGAAGATGTACTTCAAGCTTTTATGATCAGTAAAGAACTGGAAGGACAGTCCATATAGATAGTATCTCCATATGCATAGTGGAAATACAACCACTGCAAGCTCTAAATCGTGAGTGTGGTAGTTCTGCTCATGCACTTTCAACTAGTGGGAAGCATAAGCTATCACTCTACCTCTTTGCATCAACACACAACCCAACCCTACACCGGAGGCATCACTTTATACTACAAAATCAGCATGGTCATCTGGTAAACTTAACACCAGTGCGATAGTTAGTTTCTCGTTTAGAGTTTGGACACTCCACTCACATGCGTCGGTCCACACGAAGTGCTCCTCCTTTCTGGTCAGTTGTGTGAGAGGAGCTACCAAAGAAGAGAAACCCCGTATGAACCTCTAATAATAAACAACCAAGCCCAGAAAACTTCATATCTTTGTGGTGGTAGCAGGTCAACCCCATCTGAATACTGCCTCAACCTTGGTTGGATCCACCTAAATTTTAGCCACTGATACTATATATCCCAAAACTCACACTTGGAGAGCTTTGCATACAGGAGGTGCTCCCATAGGGTCTGCAAAGCAATCCGGTTCATGAGATCTATGAATTCTATAGGTGTGTTAGTCAGCCAGAAAGGCATGACTAAGAACTCGTAGTGCTTGTACCGAGTCCTAAAAGCTATCTTTCGCACATCCTCCTCTCGTATCCTCAATTAATGGTAGCCTGATTGAAGATCAATCTTTGAATATGCAACAACTCCAAGCTAATCAAAAAAATCATCTATCCGTGGGAGGGGATAACGGTTCTTCACCATAACCTAGTTGAGCATTCTGTAGTCGATGCACAACCTCATGGTGCCATCCTCCTTTGTGACGAAGAGGACCAGAGCGCCCCAAGGTGAGACGCTTAGTCTGATGAAGCCCATCTCCAATAGCACCTAGAGCTGAGTCTTGAATTCCCTAAGCACAAGCGATGTCATCCGATACGGTGCCTTAGAGATAAGCACTGTCCTAGGGACCAAATCAATAGCAAACTCCACCTCTCTAGCAAGTGGTAGTCCAAACACCTCATCTGGGAAGACAACTGCAAACTAACTGACCACTGGAAGCTATGCCAACTATGGAGCTGACTGATCTAGTGTAGCACAACGGTGGCAAGGAAGACCTCACAACTCCTGTCTATCAATCTCTAAGCCGGTTGATAAGATATAAGACATCCTCCTCTATCTCTACCTCTACCTTGGGATACATGCCTCACGTTCCTCTTCGATATAAGCTGAACCTTCTTCTTTTGGTAGTCATTCAATGTCGAGTCATGCCTCATCCAATCCATGTCGTATATTGCATCAAACTCTTGCAGTGGCAAAACTGTGAAATCAGTGAAAAGGATGCTGCTGTATAACCATAACGACACCCTACAAACACTCATCGGTGGTGTGTATGGCTCCGACAGGAGTCAAGATGACCAAGTCATAGCCCAAGTCCTCTATAGACTAACCGATCCTATCGACAAATGTTTTTGCTATGAGCATATGTGTACTACCAGGTCAAACAACACAACTACAGGTTTAGAATGGATAAGAAGAATACCTGTGATGATAGCTACATCCTGAACTACCTCCTCTGCATGTGTAGCATACATCCTAACTTGCTCCTCTAGCCTACCACATGTATCTACCCCTCAACCTGTGCCACATCCTGTGTCGGTGCCTGCCCAATGTCCAACGCAACAAGGCCAACCTACCTCTCTAGACCTTGACCTCAACCTCGACCCCTTTGGTGCTACTGTTGTCCCTACGCCCACTACTACTGGTCACCTCTCCGTTGTTGTCCGTGAGGCTAGGCTGGTGGTATGACGAGAAGCAGCTGCCGCAACAATGAAAGCAGTCCTCTTTGTTGCTGCTGCTGCTACTAGGGCTGGTACTATTGACGCGGCTGCCTCATGCACTCAGTTGCATGGTTTTCCATATAGCCACAGGCAAAGCATGTGCCAGTGACTATTTTGCAGATGCTCTGATGGTGTCTCTGGCACTTTGAACAGACAGGGTACTCTTGGAAATCACCTCGCTACCCTTCATTTACATACACTATCACTCCACCACCTGTCCTCTGTCTCTGTGGTTGTAGGCCCCACTAATCTTGTGACTTGTTGTGCTATCCCTTGCTGCAAGAGGGTGTGATGCCCTTGGCCTGATGGTGTAAGTCATTGCCATGCCCGCATTGTAGTGCCCTCATGATGGCCTTTGTAAGAGTCACACAAGAGAATGTCGCCACAATTGGGCAGCCCTCTCCCTCTTTGATGAGAAGCTACCTAGGGCAAACCTCTCCAACATAAGAAACTTGGACAGGTACTCTACTATGGACATGCCCTCATGTTGCGTCAAAGATAGGAACTCCATCTTCTTCTTTGCCCTGACAATGGCAGAAAAGTATTGGGAGTAAAAGAGCTCCCTAAACTCGTCCCATGTAATATGTTCGAGGGCCCTACCCTCTAGAATGGTTGTGTGGGCAAAGTCCCACTAGAGTCAGCCCATGCTCTGCATAGTCCCAATGGCTACTTGCACCCATAGCTCTAGGGGACACCTCAAGTATATCACCACTGATCTTGCTGCATCAATCCACTCCAACGTGACCTCATGATTTGTGCTCTCGTAGAACAGATAACCCCCATTCTACACAAAGCACTCAACATCCAAACGCTCCCTGGTGTGATGGGTTGCTCAGGGCCCTAACTGTCTAAGCCCTCTTCAACTACAAAATGGTGAGTCTAGCCATCTTCACCTCATTGCCAATCTGTCTGGGGAGCAAAACTCCCACTGGCATCCCAGGGGTGGGGATCACATACAACCCTACAGTCGGCTCTCAGCAGGCAGTGGTGGCGGTGGTGGTACTCACTTCAGCTCAAAGGCCTCACCAAGTGTCTCTGCCTCTGCTGGCCTCTTCTCTAGTCTAGCTATGGCCACAGCCACAGCCATCTCCCTGACTGTATCCAACAACTGGGTCATCTCCTCACAGGATTATTTTTGGTTCTCGATGGCTCTCATCTACTCTGCCCTCAAGGCCTGCTACTTCTCTCGCAGGACCCTAATCAAATCTGTCTCGAGATTCGTCACCCGCTTTTCTCCTAGTGATGGGGATCGCATGTCAAGGGAATGCTTGCGGCATTGCGGTGGTCAACCTCGGCATCCTTCTGACATCCGCTCAGACTATCTGACCACTAACACTAACCACAGACTAACTGACACAGACGGCTTGCAAACTACGGTTTGCAAACTTAAACACATAAGCTGACCTATAGAAATACCAAAAAGGAGGTTAGCGAAAACATACACAAAGACATACATGTCGGGCAAGCTATGGATTGGCTTAGGGTGGTGGGGGGTGCGTTTCTTAAACAGAACAAGCTCATACAACATACAAGCATACCATACAACGTATAGCACACGCATACAACACATGCATTCCGAAAGTGTGCCGCCTTAATAGTCTAAGAGATTGGTTTTGATACCAAGTTGTAATACCTCAATTAGGCTCGAAGGGATGAACCAAATCATTATAATATAATTTGGAAGCTACTTGTTAGGCTATCATGTACTGACTTTATAGAAGGAAATCTGAACCCTCCATGGAGGCTCAAGACGGCACCAGGTTTGGTTTTCATAAAATGCGTGCATCATATTCTTACTACTTAGTTCAAGTGATTGGCTTATGCCTGGTTGCCTATTCCACATACCCTAACGATAAATAATCAAAGCATCAAAGAAATTACATGGCATCATCAAGAATCAGGGCATCAAACCCCTAGACCCGGACTTCATGTAGGTCTTCAAATGGTGTGAATTGTAAGCTCCTCCACCCATGTTATTCTAACACAAAAAAAGCTGCAACCAAATGCATTTCATATACCCGACTTAGCTTCTCGTCATGTTCCAGCACTTTGGGGCTTATATATCTTGTAGACGATGGTTAGCCTTTCCCAAAAAGTATTTGAGTAGCAAAAGGAGTAGCTAAGTTAGTGCCATAAATTCTCAAAATGTGCCACATTATGCAATACCCTCATACTCTGCACTACCTCAGGGTTTGGAGTATTAGTGGGGTCCATATATCCAGTACACACTCTTACTTGTAAAAGCCGTAAACCCTCATATTTTTACATATAGGCTTGGGAGAAGATTTAATAATTATTATTCTGATCTTACATTTCGAAAACCATCAAGGGGTCTACACCTTGAAGTTTATTAAACATGTATAGAAAATAAGACTAAATGGCCCAACGTCGAAGGGATCCAACAAAATGCCTCCAATGTCATCTATGTCTAAAATGGAGTTAAACTCAACACGTAGGGAGTCAAGCAAAGATGAAGCAAAGGGAGAGTTCTACTGACCTGGATGAGTAGAGCTCCATATTTTAGTCGGTGAGCTCACCCGCAATACATAGCACGGAGATGGAACCAAATAAGAATCGGGTCACATCAGCACGCAAAATGAGGCAAAGCTCCACACAAGCTCAACACTTAAACATCACTTAATTATCTAAATTAGGTCGTAAGTGAAGTGTTAAACCTTATTAGATAACTTTGTTAAGGTTTTGGTTTCATATTCACTTAGTGGGCTTTAATCAATTCCACAATTTTCATCGAATGGGCTAACCGGATGATTTTTTGGAAGAGTCTAAAGATGTCCAAATGGGCTAAAATTTGGATGGGTGGGCCCTAACACTTTAAGGTTCATATATAAATTCCACCATGGCTGACCCATGGGCCAATCAAGGGGAACAAGGACCATTAAGTTCAGTCCTAAGGTGTTGGAACAGTGTTCCTCCGCTACGCACTAATTTTGTAACAGTTCGTTCATTAGCTAGAGGACTTGAAATGGGCTTGAGTCAATAGGCCTAGTTATCCAAAATCCAACAACATTAACCTATTTTAAGGCAATTTACAATTGGAGTGAAAAAACTAAGGTTTTCACCCTATTATACACTGTTCGGGTAAACACCTCCAAAACAAACCTAGATGATTATTACCCAAAAATTTATATCTTTCAACTAGACACTTAATGAAGAATCAAATATTTTTACCAAATTTTATTAGCTTGAAATTGATGGTTTAACTTATAACATAATCATAGATCATGCTACCAGTCACAAACAACACAGCAAACATAAGACGTACTTGGGCATAATGTTCATGATTATTTAGTAGTTATATTAGGCTTAAAATTTTACCACGAACTCCTAACATCACCACGAACAAAAATACACATTATACATCAATATATCCTACTGAGAGTTTCAGAGCCTGTAATGGTGAAAATTGTCACCTTTCCTAAATTTTTACCCCCATGTATGCAAGTTCTATGATATGGAAGGTAAAACACCCAACATAAAAGTTGTAGATGTACATGCTATGAGTGTAAAAAATTAAGAATCGTGCAAATCTAACATCCGAGTGCCAAGATATTCTTGTTATACCGAAATAGTGCAAATCATTGAGCTATGTACATTAAAAAAAGCATATCTATTTATTAAGATAGCCAAATAAGATAAATGAGTACTCAAAATTCTTCTAACAGGAATATCTACATGCTTAAAATATCAAAAAAATAAAATTACGCAAAAATGTAAGTGATACACATCAATTAATAAGCAATAGAGGCAGTACAAACCTGAAACTAGTGAGGGAAGAACAAAGGGAGGTCTTTTGAGGCATCTAACCTCAAAACCTACCTCCCTAAGAGGCTAGTTAGGTGCAAGAGGGTGCCTGGAGCTCCAAGGAGGAAGAATAAGGCTAGGGAGAGGAGAAGAAGGTTGTTGGGGGTGGGAAGGAAGGAGAAATGGTGAAAAGATGAGGGAAGGGATGTGTTTTATAGAAAAAGGAGTGGTTGGCTTGGTGATATCATAGGTATGAGTGTCATACCCAAAGAGGGTTAGCTTAGTAATGTCAAAGGTATGGTGTCATACCTAAAGAGGTATAGGTTGGATAAGATAAAAAGATATGGGTGGGTTAGCCCAAAACCCAAAAACTCAGGGTTTTTACCCTAAAGCGATCGGGCCAACTTCAGGAATTGTATTGTAGATCCCAAAGGGAGTTAGGACGGTCCAAAAAGGTTATCAATCACACAGCAAACATACAAAATACATGTGAGCGACATGGTCCTAGAATCTAACTATACATGACTCGACTAGACTAAACATGAAAAATTGGGCCTCTAGCATCCAAACAGGTGTACCGAGTGCCGAAGGAGGATAAGGTTGATCAATCATACACCATACCATACGCGAACCACAACAAGAATGGTTGGACCCTAGTAACCTGATTCGGATGATAATCGACCCGACAATAAAACCCTCGAACAGTAGGCCTGGGTTTTACAGTCCTAACCCATGTGGGACCTGTAGTGTTGTTCCCAAGGTTTTCCCAGGCACTTAGGGTGAAAACCCTAAGTTTATAGGTTTTGGGTCAACCCATACCTCTTTAGGTGTGGAACCTTACCTGTGACATCACCAAGCCATGTCTTGGTGGTTGGGAACTTTTCATTTTTTCTTTAAAACATCCACCCCTCTCCTTCCCCTTCTTCACTCCTTTTCTCATCTCCTCCAACCCTCCTCCCTCTCCTTGGTCACTCCCTTCCTTGGTCTCTTCCATCTCCCTTCAAGCTCTCCAAGCCCAGCCAAGGCCTAGGGTAGCTCTAGGGGCAGGAAGCCCGTGAGACCGCTTAGTCCATTGGAGGTAAGCCCTCCTCCCCCTCCTTGCTTGTTGTGTGTGTTTGCTAGTGGATATACCTAGGCTGCTGCATGTTTTTCATTTTTTTTAAATTTTCCATTGTAGTTGGTTGAGTTAGGAGGAAATAGGTGGTAGTTTCATTTTTTTCATGTGTAAATCAATTGCTACATATTTCAAATGCTCTGTAGTCACTGTTTTACACAGTTCTCGTAGAAATTCATAAGCCATGTTCTACATTGTTGTTGTAATGATCCGACCCAAAATGCAATGTAATAGGCTTAAGTCATCTCTTCGAAAGCAATTAACCAAGGTGAAGATCTATAGGCCATTAGTTATTAGATATTGGACAAAGTTGAGGGATCTTACAATCTACCAACCTTAGGAAATCATCCTCAAAATTCCTACACTTGGCCCATTGCTAAGCCTAGCCTAGGTGACTTCTTTGGCCCGTGACCAGTATCCTAGCCAACATCCCTAGTCCAGTCCACCATCAAACATAGAATCAGATTGCTCTAATACCATTTGTAACGACCCAGCCCAAAGTGGAAACTAATGGCCTAAGTCATGCATCCAAAAGTGCTTAACCAAGTTAAAATTCTATAGTTTATTCTCACTTATAAATAGGATCTCGTAGCTAAGGGATCTCATAGTTATTTTGCTTGATGTTTGTTTTGTTGTGTTCACGACATCTAGATCTACAACTTTGATGTTCAATGTTTTTGACTTATATGGCTTGTATGATGCAGTCAAAGTATCAAACTTGGCAAAATGTGACATCTTTCAAGGTCCCTATGACCTTGGTGCACATTCCCCCAATTTTTACACCTTGATATAATTGCGGATGATGCCCAACTTATGCCTACTTGTCATTCTTTGTGTGGGCTTGCTCCTATAAATTTATCACACTAATATAACCACTTTAAGGGCATGACTTGTTGTGGTGTCTATGTGTGTTATGTACTCTAAGATTGTGCACTGTGGTGAGCTCAGTAAATGTGGTCAATAAAATCTATAAAATTATGGTTGGCCTCATTAATTTTCTACTAGAAACCTGTAAATTTTGGATTAATATAAAAAATTATTTAAATGGTTATTTTGATCGGCATTCCAGAGTGCGTAGGGATGAAGGGTGAAACCCCAATTCCCTAACTCCGGATATAAAATCTAAAAACCTAATCAAATGGAAATGAAATTGCATGAAATTTCTCTCACAATTTCAGCTGTGTCCCTATAGCACCATATTAAAATTTGGGACATTTTGGCATAGTAGATCTTGCGTTAGAATTTTTCCAAGTCCAATAGGTCTACCCAACTCCAAAAATGACTTAGCCAATACCTTCCATTTTTTAGACTCCTTAGGCCCAAATACTTAGCGTTTGAACCTCAATTCCTACTGGATTTAATTCCATGGTGTTGGCTAACACTACCCACTTACCCAAGCCCATTTGAAGTCTCCAAGCTCATAAACAACGATTAGAAAGATTGGTGCGCAACCTAAGAAAATTGTTCCCATCACCTTAGCCCGACCTTAGTAGGCCTCGTTCACCATGTTGGCCCATGGGGCAGTATTTATACCCAACCCTTAGAGTGTCAGGGCGGAGGTGTATGGATCGAGAAGCTCATGGCGGGGGATGGTACCATGTGTATTTAGTGTGCTAGGTGTTGTATCCGGCTATATGACTTGCCTATATTGGGATTTTTGGACTTATGTATTTTGGGAACTACAGGTTACATGATGTATGTATGATGGGCAGGTGCTCTAAAGCCTATATTAGTGTACTTGATATGCTAGGTGTGGTTTGTAATTTATTACTATATTATTATTATTGTCATGCTGAGTGTAAACTTTGAGGCAATCTAACAATCTTTTGCATCCCAGAACATGATAAGAAGCAATTAAGGTAAATAAGACGTATTTGGATGCAGATTTGTGTGTGTGTGTGTGTGTGTGTGCGTGTGTCTGATAGAGGATCGTAGACCAGAGGAGCTTGCGGTTCATGTCACTTCCCTAGAATGTGATGATGTCTCTATGTATTTAATTTTTGTTTGCTTGGTATGTGGAAAATGTAATCACGACCGAGTGTTTACTTTATTGCAAGATCACCACCATCTAGGAATAAGTTACTTAACTAAAAGGTTGAAATTAAGTATAAGAACCGGATCATGTATCTTCATTATGAAAAGCTCAATTCCTTAGCTACGTTGGAGATATTGTCTTTGTATAACTCAGAGTGATCATTACATCTATAAAGCTACCTTCAAAATTGTAGGGGAGGCGTTGCCTTTCTTGTGACTCAAAACGCTCATAGTAGGAGCCTTAAGATTAAAAGTCTTCATATAATAGTATGATTAGCATACATTGTGTATGTAATCCTGTAAGGTTACTATGGGTTGAGGTCAATTTCTATAAAGTTTGTACGCTAGTAGCCCAACGAATATTTTTTTGAATTATAATATCAAAATTCGATAAGTTCTTCCGACCAAATTAAGGTGTTGCAAATTTTGTAAATAGGAAATGGTAAATAATTATTTAGAGGACATAAGACAGTATAATATTAATATAGTAGCTCACCTTATTTTTCCTACATATATACATATAGATTATGTAAAAATCTTGAATGAAATACACATAAAATTCTAAATTAGGCATGCATTATTAAGTTACAAACCTTAATTTGAACAATGTTATATATATATACAATTTAATAATTTTTATAAAATTTCCAATTTACATTGAATTATGTTCATAAAAATAATTATAATAATAGAAATGTTAAATTAAGTAAATAGGCTCATGAAAATATTATGGACAGGCGGGTAAACCGAACGAACAGGGGGCAGCAGTGCCCGTCGCCGAAATACACCAATGGCAGCGCAACTGGGGTCACCATCGGCCGCAATTGATAGGGTGCGCCAAGGCAGAGATGCGGGTGGCAATGATTGGCGTAGTCCGGCTACCGGCTAGCTGGAAAATAGTCGAAAAGAGGGTGGTATTGCCGGTGGGTGTGGTGACTTCACCGGCAGCGATTGCAGTTACGGCGATAGCGGTGGGTGGTCTCAAAATGAAGATCTGGCTGAAGGGAAGCTATCAAGGTAGTTGGAAAAGTTTGAGGTGGCTTGACATCATCAAAAAATCGTCCAAAAGGGTAGCGGCGGCGGTGCTGAACAATAATAAAAACCCGGTCGCTGATGGCAACTGTGGTGGCGCCGATGGTGACAGTGGGTAGGGAGTGATAGCCAACCTCGAAGTGGTCACGTTCATACCAATCCGGTGGCCGAAGGAGGGCTGGGGTCTCACCGGTGGCGAGCCAAAGTGGTGGGGGGGCAATAATGGTGGAAATCCTCAAGATCGTGGGAAGTTTCTATAAATCAACATGGTGAAGCGAAGGCTAACGTGGACGGCTTAAATCTTACCACGTGGCACGATCTGAATATCCGACAACTCATGGCCTAGTGGGGCCCACTTATATGCAATATACATATGGATGAAATGCTTGGATCGAGACTGTCCAAAGTCAAAACTAACTCGAGTCCTAAAAGTGATTCTATAAGCAAGAATCAAAGTAAGAAGGCCAAATGGGTCTCGAATAGTGAACTTAATCAAGTTGGGCCTATAGGGGCACAATCGAGTGATTCGAAATTTTCTATGCTACATGCAAATGAAATATCTAGAAAATCCCAAATGATACTAAACGTTGCATTGGCATAGATCCAAGCTTAAAACCCTAGCTAACTCATATAAAAAAATCATTTGTATACCTCGTGTATAAAGTGATAACTCGTGTTCTGCTATATCTATCATATACATGTCGGGCATACTCAACTATCACAACATGCTCATATGGCCATCTGAGCCTCATACTCATATTCTTAAAGTTGGTTTGCCTCGAACTCACTCGAACCGACTCAAGACTTGCCCAAACCAAATAACTTACAAGCGGGTAAAACCCTAAGTTAAAACTAGGGTTTTACAAATTCTTACTCAATTAAAGGTTTTAGTAATTACCATTTATTGTTAGTAGCTTGCAAGGACAGTGCGTGACATTATATGACTTCAAAAGAATCAAATATTTTGGTAAATATGAAATGATAAATAAATATTTAAAGGACACATGACAATATCATACTAATATAATATCTCACCATAATTTTCCATATATATATATATATATATATATATATATATATATATATATATATATATATAGTCTTATATATAGGAGCTACAACTTATTTTGTTATATAAGCTGCACCTTTTGTTTAAAGCAATTTAGTGGACCTTACTACTTAAAATCTACATATATAAATAATAAAAAAATAAGGATAATTATAAAATTTCAACTAAATCTAATATTTTTAACCTTTTTCACTTTAATTATTCAAAGTAATTGCAATAAAAAAATTCAAATAATCTATTAACGGGGGCATCTTTTGAAAATCTAAAAATATATATAATAATGATGTTAAAAAAAAGATAAAATTCTATGAATTTCCTACTCATGCACTCGACTTCTAATATATAAATATCATTTTATAGGACTTATTAAGAAAAACCCAAATTAAATGTGTAGCTCACCTAACTTTTCCCTTATGATATTTTTATCTCATGATTTAACGAAAGAGTGTTTATATATAATATAAGATGTGGACGAACAAAATCTTACTTAATTATTAATGGATTTAAAATTTTAAATATATGCAGCCCATGGGCTTGCTTCTTGTGATGTTTCTATCGAAAGATGTACAAAGCAAAAGGAGATTCATTCAATATGAAGTATTGGCGGAGTTGAGTTGGAGTTGGAGTTGGAGTTGGAGTCGGAGTTCGGAGTCGGAGTCAGAAACGGTAATATAGGGTCGCCCCCGTCAAACGTTTCGTCTTCCCTTTGAATAGTATATGTGCGTGTACACCACCAAATCCTTGTTCTCTCTGTTTTCGTCTTCCTTCGATCCCAAGATCCTCCCCCTCGCCGGCATCCATTATCCGCCGTCACGACCGTCTCGGCTGCATCCTCCGCCTTCGAAAGCCATCGTCTTTTGTCGTGGGTCTCCAGGCAATGCTTCGCCTCCCTACATCTTTTGAATTCTGTAAATTTTGTATCCTTTTTTGTGTTTTTTTTGTTAGGGAGTAAGGGTCGTATTTGCAGATTGGCGGCTGTGGATTCTTGAATTGTTGTTTTGGTTGAATGTGGTGTTGTTTTTGCAAACAGGGCGTTGACTTCGGATCATCGTTCGCGGTTGAGAGCTTCTGACAGCAAGTATGTTTTTTAAAAAAAATGAAAAAATTGCTTCTTGAATAAATTCTTTTGGGATGATCATCGGGTGGTTAGTACTGCCGTGAACAATCTCTTTTTTTTTTAGAATTATAGGAGGGTGATTCGTTATCATCTTTGAAGAGAGTTTGGCATTCGGTCGAAGTTCATTCTAGTGGTATCTGTCTTCATAAGAATTCTTTTATTTTGTCAGACTTGTTGTAACAGAGCCCATCTTTATAATTATACGGATTTGTAAATTGTTTGATATTTTTGTCCCCTTTTCATCCGCCTTGGTTGTATTTTTTAATAATTTTTTTCAAATCAATGTTCATTCTGTTTGTCCTCTTTTATCCATGTTGATTACATTGACCATGGTTGGGCTTTTGTCATTTTAATAATTGAAGGAAATTTCTACAGTTCGTATTGGAAGCTTGATGTTCTGAACTTTAGCCATCAATTCGAAGAAGTGGGCTGATTCTGATGGATGATGGTTTTGCAATGGATAATTCCGCTGATTGTTCTGCAAAGGAGCTTGCACAGCGTCTTCTGAACAAGGTAAGTTCAAACCATTGTTTTTGAGGTCCATTGCTTATTAGTCTACAAATTCGTCTGGTAAAAGTTACTCATTCATTAATATTTACTATTGCCTTCATTTCATTGAGAATTCATTAACTTTTGTATGCTATGAATTTCTGTACTCTTATTTCGTGTATTTTTTTCATAGGGGTCTATTATCAATTATTCAATGCTTTTTGTTTTTTGGATCAGTAAAATGTCTCCCATCTTACCCCCAAATGGTATCTGGGAAATAAAGTTTGGTTTATGGTTTTAAATAAATGGAGGAATAGATGTATGCAATTATGTTATGGTTAAAGTCCGTAGGTCAACTAATGCCTATGTATAATTTCCACTGGCAGGCGCATTGAATGCTCTTGTACATACCATTGTACTAACTATATTCACACATGTATCATACACTTACAATTTAATTATTACCCGTAATATTCATGGTAATTGGACTGTTGGGCTGAATAGATGTTAAGCGACCCAGTCATCTTAAATTCTATTGTACACTATTCTCTTGAGATGGTACATTAATCACTTATTGCTAACTATGTGGTTCATAATGACTTGCATCTTATAGTATCTCTGATCCAGTGCATATATGAGAAAGATTAAGTATGGCTTGCACAAAGTTTGAAGTCATACATATACTAAACATAAATAACATTGATATGGATAGAAAATTTACTTTGAAATCTTAATAACAACTAATTTTAAGCTTACTTAGAGAAGAAAAACTTGTTACTTAGTAAGAGGAATTTCAAAAGATTTGGACAAGGAGAATACGGTTGATTCCTGATGAACCTGTTATGCATGTTATAATAATGTAAAAATTGTCGTAACTATCATTGTTGATTTTAATCTTTTTATCTGTGACTTTAAGCCTTAATTGTAGAGGATGCAAGGTGATGCTATTCCCTTCATATACGTTTTTGGGATCTGAACTTATCTTAATAGAGACCTTTTGTTTGGTTCGTGAATACAATCCTTGTGTGTAACAATGATTGCCAAAAGAGAGAAAAATAAAATGGTGTATTTTTCTTGTTGGAATTTGTTTGTTACATGTTGTTAAATAGTAAACTATTTTAATGCCCAATTTTCAAAATAGTGGTTGTGAAGATGAGCTTTTGTTTTTGGTTAGAACATTAAGCTGGAGAATAGTCTCAGACAGGCTGCAAAGTCAAAAACTCCGTCAGATCCAAATGTCTGGCTTCAGATGCGAGAGAATTATGAAGTCATACTTCTTGAAGATCATGATTTTGCAGAAAAGAATGAAACAGAGTATGCCCTATGGCAGTTACATTATCGTCGAATCGAGGAATTTAGGTCTCACCTAAATGCTGCAGCAGCAAGTTCTCATGGTGGTAAAAATGTTGTTAGACCAGAACACATAAACAAAATTCGTACCATCTTTAAAGGATTCCTTTCAGAGGCAACTGGATATTATCATGATCTTATTCTGAAAATTCGATCAAAATATGGGCTTCCTTTGGGATATATGTCCGAGAGTCCTGTGAATCAACTTTTCTTGGATAAAGATGATAAAAAATTGGCCGATCCAAAGAAGGGCTTATTGTCGTGTCACCGTTGTCTTATATATTTGGGTGATCTTGCTCGCTACAAAGGGTTGTATGGAGATGGTGGTGATAGTTCTGTACGAGACTATGCTGCTGCATCAAGTTACTATATGCAGGCAGCTTCATTTTGCCCTTCAAGTGGAAATCCTCATCATCAGGTTTCTTCTTAATTTCATGTCGATTTGAAACTTATTGATTATTTTCTACTCTTGTTGGTGTTTTTGGTCATTTCATGTTGTTTTCTCCAAAAAGAACAAGTTGTTTGTCTTAGCTTCTATAATATTCTTTATGATTTTTGTGACATTAATTGTAATAATCTGATGAAGCTGGCTATCTTGGCATCTTATTCTGGTGATGAATTGACAACTATCTACCTATACTTCAGAAGCCTGGCAGTAGAGAGTCCTTTCCTAACAGCAAGAGACAACTTAATCATTGCATTTGAGAAGGTAACTTCCTCTTGTAATGTCATATCACTAAATGTCTATTTCTTGTCACATAGGAAATTCTCTTTTTCATCTGTGCGCGCCCAAATAATTTGTGTTACATGAAAAATTGACTTTTTTGTACACTTGGTCCATATATGATTTTTATGTAAAGATAGCTGTATGTGTATCTTGCCGAATATGTGAGTGGAATTGTATCCATTCTAATGCATATGGACAAGAGTTACCTAAGTGTGATTTGAGAAGTGTGTTTTTTGGAACAGTAAATAGCTGGAACTTGAATTAATGGTAGCCGTTGTTGAATGCATCCTTTCATCAATATAATATCTTATCTTGGTATCTTTCTTGGTGAATATACATTCAAACTGTCTTGGACTTTTTATTTCAAGGCTGACACCTGTGTTACTGTTAATTAAACAGAATCGGCAGAGTTACTCCCACCTAGCTGTGGATGCCAATACTTCCATCAATAAAGCTGCTCCTGTTAGAGCGCCTGGTAGAGGACAAGGCAGAGGTGATGCTAAAAAACTGATAGCAAAGGACACCACTAGATTGGAAGCTAATCCTTCAAGAGAGAAGGTTATTGATGCAAAGGAAACTTATGCAGCCTTCTCTATTCGTTTTGTGAGGTTAAATGGTGTTCTTTTCACTCGTACAAGGTACATGCTATATTTGCCCAAAAATGTTTTATTGTTCTATTATTTTTTGCAAAGCTGGTTCTGTCTCATTTATCAGATTTTGTGCATTCTTTTGGCAGTCTCGAAACATTTGGTGACATTTTTGCTTCGACTATCAGTGATTTTCGTAGACTTTTGTCATCCAATTTGGATGAGGATTTGATTTTTGGTGAAGATGCTGCTGAAAAGAGGTTGTTTTTTGTGAGGATGATAAGCATTCTTATATATACTGTTCACAATGCTGACCGAGAATCTGATGGCCAATCCTATGCTGAAATTCTCCAACGCTCTCTTTTGCTCCAAAATGCTTTCACTGCTGCTTTTGAAATTGTTGGTCACGTAGTTGAATGTTGTCTCAAATTCCAGGACATTTTGTCAAGCTATCTGTTACCAGCGGTTTTGGTTTTCATTGAGTGGTTAGCTAGTTGTCCGAATGTCGCCAGAGGCACTGATGTGATGGATGACAGACAAGCTGCTGCTAGGTCTTTTTTCTGGACCCAGTGCATTGCCTTGTTTAACAGACTCATTTCAAGTGGAGATGCATCTGTTGATCAGGATGATGATGAAACATGTTTCTTTAACTTGACAATGTATGACCAAGAAGAAACTGACAACAGTGGAGCACTGTGGGAAGACTTTGAGTTGAGGGGGTTTCTGCCACTAAAGCCAGCTCACCTCATATTAGATTTTTCGAGGAAAAATTCAGCTGACAAGGAACGAAAAGCTCGAGTTGATAGGATTCTTGCTGCTGGAAGAAATCTGGTATATGCAATGCGGGTCGATCAGCAGGGTTCATACTTTGACCGCAAGTTGAAGAAATTTTGTATAGGGATTGAGCCTGAGACATCAAAAAGTGACATTCTTGTGGCTGAATCTATCAATATGCCTGAATCAATTGGTATTATGCAACAGGATACGTCATTGTTTGAAGATACCAAAAGTTTCAAGAGGGTTGTGGAACGTCCCAGAGAGCTTTCTCTTTCTGAGGAAGAAGACGAGGAAATTGTTTTTAAGCCCGCAGTGATTGAAAAACCAATAGTTCTAGGCAGTTCTAATTCTTCGATGGTTTATAAGGAAGCCCCTGAAAGTTCTGTCTGTTTTTCTAATAACCTCAATTGGACTGCTTATGGGGATACACCAATTTCTACTACGTTGGCCAATCCTTTGCTGCCAGTTACTGCCGATTCAAATGCTAGTAACCAAAGACTTACACAGTATGCTGGTAATATCCCTACGAGCTGGGCACAAAAGATCCCGAATGGTTCATTATGGATACCGGATCAGCAGCTTGCAAATGGGGTAAAAAAATTGAGCATTGCTGGAAATGGGCATGTTACTTCTGAACCAGTATTCTTGCAAAGTCACATGTCTTCTGTGCTTAGCCTCCCATTTTCCATGCCAATCAGGGACATTAAGACGAATATGTCATCTGGGAGCCTGACAGGAGTATTGGATGCTCTAGCATCAGAAAGGATCCATCCATCAACGTCCTCTGCTGCAAATTCAAGCAACTCCCTTATGATGACCAAACCAGCAAATAATGTGGATCCAACTAACCTGAAAAGAAACTCTGCAAGCCAACCCACTGGTCGGCACATTGGTCCTCCACCTGGATTTAGTCATATTCCTTCCAGGCAAATAAATGATAACAAGAGCAGTTTGAATTCTGCAAATGAGCAGCTGTCAATTGCTGAAAATCACAGCTGGTTTGAGGGGTATCGAAACCAAGCATTTCGCAAGGTGGGGCCAAATAAAAATTTTAACCATGCTCAAAACTTGTTACCACAAGTTCCGGCTGTCAGTAATTTGTCTGATAATGGTTTTCCATTTCCTGGAAAGCAAGCTTTTGATTTGGAATCTACTTTACCTGAAAATTATGTGAGTTGGACGGACAATTCATTTGAGAGTCAGAAGCTTTTGAAGGAGCAGCTTGGGGTTGACCTATCTGTAGCTGGAGCGAATCAGTTTAAAGGGCATTCTCTGTGGTCAAATCAATTTTATGTGTGAAGTACCTTAAAGTGAGAAGAGAAAAATAGACGGTATGGAATTTGAAAATTTTATTTTATGCTTTTATAATGGACTCTGATATGTGTGAATGTTTTCTAATGACATATAGTTGACTGTTTAGTTGTTGTTGCTTGTTATAGTTATGAGCATCTGTCCCACTGGCTGGGCTGCTGGTTGTTGATGAGGAAGGCCTTTAGCAGACCAATTAACATTATGGAATCTTTAATGTAAGTTGATCTTGGCAGTGTCACGAAATACTTGTCTATGAATGGGTGAGTTTATTATTATTTTTTTAACTATGCAAATTGATCTAGTGGACGGCTATGAACGGGTGAGTTACTTTTTTAACTACACAGATTGATATTGTGGACTTTGGATTTAGGATTCAAGGTGTATTAATAAATCATGTGAAGGGATAATTTGATAATTTGTCATGATTAGAACTTTTATCCATTATATGGAGTGATGACCATTATAGTAAAACTGAGAACGATAATGGGTAAATAGTAATTAATCAATGCTTTTTCATTTAGTTGTTGATATGATTTAGAACTTATATATTGTGGTGTATATAGGAGTGTATTATTATGTTATATGTAAGTGGTCATGGTGTTCTTGTTATGGTTTTAGAACTTGTGTATTATGGTGTACAAGTGTGGATTGTGGTATATGTAAGCATTTCGTATTGTGCCCATAAGATGTTCACAATTCCATTGACAGTGTATTATGGTATATGCAAGTGTTTGTATCTGGCTGTGAATTTGTTCAAAATTGGTTCCATTAATCTTGATTCGTATGCGCATGTGCAGAAGTGTCTACCCAGTGTATGGCTTTGGAGAACCTCGAAGGGATTGATAACTGGAAGTGTATGATTGCGTACAAGGTTAAAGTAAACATTATGAACATGAAGTTATAGCTCGTTGTGTCACAAAAGTAAAGAGGTCTGGCGCGATGGAAGCATCTACCAGTTTTGCTGGGCACTCTTTGTGATTTCTGGGGTTGGATCAGTTGATCTTTGGTTTCATTGTCAATGATAGATGTGTTCCGGGAAGAGGCATTTGTGGTGGTGGCATCCTGGGAAATGGGAAAGGCAGCTCGTCGTTCAGAAGTACTTCCTCCTTGAAGAAGTTTTCAAATTTAGCAGGAGCTTTTTGGATATATATATATATATGGTTTTTTACGGTCTTTGTTTGTGGTTCGTATGGATAATGAAGTCACCACGTTTGTAATTTGGTTTGGAGTTGGTAATGATTTCGAAATGACTGTCTACTCGTGCATGGGACTTAAATAATATAAATAAAAATTCTGTTTAGACAGACTGATTCAAGCCTTTTTCATATCTAATTATTGGGTTTTTTGGGTCTTATCGGGGTTTAGCCTTTTTTGTAACGTGGCTGATGTTCATTAAGACGTAGTTTAAGATTTTTAATAATAATAATAATATTATTATTATTATTACTATTATTATTATTATCACTACTTATTTCTGTTGCTATTTATTAAAAAGAATTTGATGTATATAACTCTAACTAAATTAGGATTTTAAAAAAATTGGTAAATTTTACTTATATTACTTGCATTAAATTTTGTTATTTACATGCTTAATTTAGGATTTTTTCATGATTTAGGATTCTTATTTATTTTATTTATTGTTAGAAAAAATTGAGAGCATAATTTTATCTATAGAAAGGAAAAGTTGCATTTTATTTAATTATTAAAATTTTACTTAAATTAAGTTTTTTACTCATTAATACCTGCTCAAAGATTATTACTATTTTTTAACATAAAATTAAATTTACTTTTAATATTTGTATGTAACTATTATATTCTATGAAGATATTTTTTATTCAAGTTAAATGGATAAAAAATTATGATTTATTTTTAAAAATAATACTTAATAGAGTTCTTTTATAAATTAATCGTCTATGTTACTAATATATATTATTTATAAATTTCAAATATATCTCGTGGGTGTTTGGTCAATTTTAGGAGTTTTTTCTATCTCATCGTGTTTTATTGTATTGTAATTCTAGCTCTACAATAATTCAAAGTGAGTAATCTGTGTTACCGGTCCTACTCGGTATAGCATGTACCGGACTCAGCCAGTCCTGCTCAACGTGTACTACGGTTTTTTCGGTCTAACCCGATTTAAAGCTACTAAATGATCTTTTTTGGTGGAGCGATAAGAAGGGTATAGTGTGTTTATACAAAGATGAGAATGATATGAGCTTTTATTGGGGACGACGTGGGATTGTTGGAGTGGTTGAGTGGTAAGTTAAAAAATTAAACTTATAACCCACCAAGTTTTGAACTCGAAACGTCTCATATGCTTACATTTAATGATAACGTGAATCATTTAATATAATTAAATATAATAAATCTGGTATAAGTTAACATATAAATTCCAGTTACACCATGCATACCATTTACGGGTTGAAAATTTGGTATGGTCACAGGTAAAGTTTTAAAAATATTGTTGTTAACATTTACTCAATTTAACATTTCCTAATTAGTTGTTATTTAATAATAAATGCTTAATTTAGGATTTTTACATAATCAAAGATTTCTATTCATTTATTTATTTATTATTATTTATTGATAAGAATAACGTGGAGTATAATTTTATATGAATTAGAAATCTTTTAAAATGATAAATTTCATTTAAATATAAAAATTATATTCAAATTAAATTTTTTTACTTCATTAAGAATTTCACTTATTTTTAACATGTAATTAAATTTTGTTTGCTAGTAGATACTTTATATTTTAATATTTAATTTTATATGTTATTAATATATATTATTAACAAATTTCAAACCTATCTCGCTCAAGATCTTTAGCTAGTTTATATAATAACTTGTTTGTTTAAGACATGACCATATTTTTGGCAAAAGATACGTTGGGTAGGTGTTCTTTTTGGAACTCACTCCCTACGAGGCACCGAGTGTTAAAATACCAAGACAAAAATAGCACCTCTTGCAGCCGTCACGCTGATTAATGGATGTAAAAGTTTTTAAACGCTGTTAAATATAGCATTTCGACTTCGTAGAAGGAAGCACTCTTCATGGTCGCCAAAAAATTCAAATGTTTTTTTTTCGAAGTAAACTTGGTTTGGTTCTTTCCAAGCAAACATGGTTTTGTTGGCGAGGGGGATTGTAAAAATTTACCATGAGTGTTTTAAAGCAACCATCTCGAAAGTAACAGCTCAAAACAGACCAAACACAAAGAGAATCGTCTAAATATCGCAAGCCTACGTGACTTTGTAGCATATGAAAGTGGCTACTTGCTCCGATGCTTTCCTTCGATTTTTTTTCTGGGAATTTGCAAAAATGGATGACAGACATTTATTAAAAAGAATTAAACATACAAACTGAGAGAAAAACAAATACAAAACTGAGCAAAAAAAAGTGTTTGTTGGGAACAACTCAAACAACCGTATGGATAAATTAAAAAGAGAACTCGAAAATTGGAGGACCATGCCGGAGACTCTCGTATCAAACTAAAAATTGCCTGAAGTGGGTACTGTGCTGTAAGAACGGAGGAAAAGAGAGCCTTCAGAAGACCAAAATTTCATCTTCTCGATTATAGTAAGATATAAAATATAAACTAAATCAATCAAATGGGTAACTTACTTGGACAAATTCAACCTTTGGATGCAAAAGAGAATCAACCTCCTCATCATCTGTTCCAAAATACCGATCGCCAAATTCTCCCATGCCAGGAACAACTCTATAGTCTTCATTAAGACCAACTTCAATCTCAGATGTTACAATCTTAATCCTGGGAAACGTTTTGCAGACAACATGTACCCCTTGTGGCGCCTAAAATATAAATTCAAATTCTTCATTGCTCAAGTTGAAAGGAAGAGGAGACAGACTACGACTACATATGTAAACCACTTTAGCACAAAACATGAATGCAAATACACTCCCATTCTGGCTTAAAATTATATAAGCCTAGACAGCAACACTACTAAACACCTTTCTTACAGCTGTTTACTAGGCAATTATCTGCTTATGACATATACTCAAACTGCCAATAATTTGGCAAAATAAATAAATAAATAAAAGGTTTGAACTTGTATACATAATACATTTATCCCCAGTTTTAGGAACCCAGATACTAGTTTTTCACATTTTCTTCAAAAAGTAGACTATTTTATAGCTGAATTAAAAAATTGATTCTGCTTGTTACAAATGTACTTACAGAAATAAGATTGAGGAAAATAATGTTAGATTCTGGCACTCCCTTCTTTAAAAGCAAAGATATGGCTTGGACAGCAGAATTTCCTAAACAATCAATACAAAAAAATTAACATGAATCCATCATGATCATGATATCACCCACCAAAACCAAATTAGTACCAATACACAAATTTTTTTTAAAAAAAACAACCAACCAAGTTCCAAGCTAAAATCATGCCCTAAATTATGCAGGGATCATTTTCATCCTAGAAAAATATAAAAGCAAACATTAGCAGTATCGTGAAAGATGACGCATATACCAGAACGCAACCAACTGCTCAGGATGGTTTCATGATTTTTTGCAGATTGTAATTGCACGACTTCACAATGACATGAGCATAAATTAGCATATAGTCAATGCAGCTAAAAATGAAGGCATAAACAGAGTAAACCCTAAAAATAGTAAACTTAAGTCTAATGGATGCAACGCATAAGTAGAGGAAATGTTTGTTAATTAATGCTCATTGTTTCCAAAAACAATGCTCATACAGTTTGAGAACTGCAGGTTCAATAGCATTAATCAATTCTAGCAAATCCTCACCTGTGCCTAGAATAGGATCTAATAGTAGCACGTTCCTATCTGCTATGTCATTTGGAAGCTTCTCATATATAAGCTGCTGTCATGATCAAATATTGGTAAGTAGTGATTTAAGTACTAGATATAAATAAAGTTTGGGTTAGCACTCCACCTGCTGACCATTGTCTCCTTCACGATGGATAAGGATCTTGCCTATTTTTATTCCTTTGCAACAAGCTCGCAAAGCATTTTCCATACTTTCACCACTGAAGAACAAAAGACGAAATGAATGCAGCATAATGTCAACCAAAATACTCCAATGGAGATCAGTCAATAATCTGAGACTTTTTTAAGCAAATAACGTGAGATTTACATACACACAAGCACAGGAAAGCAGTCAATAAGGGAGACGAGGAAATTAAGAAAAGACAGAAAAAAAATATAAAGATTGTCCAGAGAGTGTAGGAATTAGATTCCGCATATCAAAATATAAAAAAAAGTGCATTCCTGAGAAATATTTAACTGACCCAATCACATTCAATGCACAAAATAGTTAACATCGACAAATAATTGGCTAATAAAAGGAAGAACCATCAAAAATAATATAAGGATCAATACTGGAGATCTAATTTTGCAATCAAAGTATGAGCATATTCCCCAGACAAACTAAAGCTCACAAATTACACAGCCGTGAATTGTCAAAAAACCACACCTTCTGATTACTGAGACACCACACAACCTCTTACAGAATTCCACTCCTGTATAAACTGAACCTGAAAATGATATTGTGACTTGTAATTATTGTGGTTGAAACGTAAAATTTTAATTTACATCATTAGCATGGTTTAAGATGTTCAGCTATCAGTAGTGACCTATTGTTACATGTGTATGAAGATAAACATTACCCTCAAGAAAAAAGCGGACAAAAGTTTATCCAGCCATCATGATCTTATAATGGTCATTTTAACACTTCTTGAGACTAATTAATGCAGTTTTGTGAGTAAACAATCCTAATTGTAGAAAACCATAATATTAGAAGAACAATAAGCTTTTGGTGTTCTCTCATCAAGACACCTACATTCTCATTCTCATATATATAATATAAAGCAAAATACAAAGATTTTGTAAACAGCACAGTAAAAAATTCCTAACGATACCCAAACAAACTGACTGCCAACTAATACAGCAGACACAACTAGTCTTCATCTAACAAACTACAACAAACATATCAACTAGCTACCAGTCCTAACAATAACAATAAAAACTAAAGATGTATCACTGACAATCTCTACACTCCCCCTCAAGCTCTGAATGATAGTCCACCAAACTGAGCTTGGATTGCAATTCTTTATATCTAACCGAAGGCAGTGCCTTGGAGAAATATCTGACATTTGCACCTTAGTGTCGATATGATTCAAACAAACAGTGCTATCATTTACTTTCTCTCGAAGATAGTGGCAGCCTATTTCAATGTGCTTAATTCTCGCATAGAAGATTGGTTTGGTACCAATGTAAATTACAGCTCGGTTATCACACCACAATCTGATGGGCAAATAAACTTGTAAGCCAAGTTCTTCTAGCAACTATTTAAGCCACACAACTTTGGTATCTGACTTAGCCATAGCCCCATACTCAGCTTCTACATTGGATCTTGCTACCACACTTTGCTTCTTGCTTTTCCATATGACAATGTTTCCTCCCAATGTTATACAATAGTCACTTGTTGATCACCAATAACATGATGATCCTGCCCAATCTGATTCCACATAATAATTGATATTCAGCACTTGACTATGTCTCTTATAAAGCAGTCCTCTAGTGGGTGACCCTTTTAAATACCTCAAAATTCTCAACACTGCTTGCCAATGTGGAACTCTTGGATCATGCATGAATTGGCTGACAACACTCACTGCAAACAAATATCTGGTCTTGTAACCATAAGATATATAAGCTTACCAACAATTCTTCAATATCTTCCCTGATGTTTAAGCTTTTCTCCCACTTGAGGTTCAAGTTTAATAGACTTCTCCAGAGGTGTATCTGCTACCTTCAGCTATTCACTACATGTCTCCTCCAACTAATCCATGATATACTTATTCTGATTTAACAAGATCCCATTGTTATTCCTGGAAACAACAATTCCCAAGAACTATTGAAGCTTGCTGAGGTCTTTAATGTGTAATTGAGAGTGCAATCAGTCTTTAGTAGCTTGTACACCTGTAACATCACTTCCAATGATTATGATATCATTCACATATGTAACAAGAATTAAGCAGCCAAGTGAGGTCCTCTTGGTAAACACAGAATAATCAGATGATCTCCACGTCCTTGGGATAAGGTTGATAGAGTCCTAGCTCCTCCCATCAACCCTTGACAAAACTGTACTATTCTTTTTCAAGGATCGAGCTTGTTGTTTAGTATGGAAATCTCCACACAAAGCTCATAAATTCTATTAACATTCTAGTCAGAAGCAAGAGAGTTAGTCACTGACGCATAAACGGCATGGACAGTCCTGAGTAGAGCCACCTCTACACTGATATGCGGTTCCATGCCATTCCACAACCAGCTGCACACTTGAGCATCCTCCCTGATCCATTTAGAATCAGGATCTGCATGGGGCACACTTCAATATAATGGAGTTTCTCTTTGAAAGGAGAAAGGTAGTAATAGAGGCAGACCATTGAAGATAATTGGAACTGCCATTGAGCTTGGTGGTGGTAATGGAGGAACCTCCAAGCAGATCAGCCAATGTTGGGGGCAGATCTGAAACAGCAGAAACATTTGACAGAGGAGATAAAGTAGGAGATGGCTGGCCTGAAGTCTAGCCTTTATCCATTCTAAAGAAGTGTGGCAGGAGAGATGAAAGCACAAGCAGAACAAGCCACAAAGGATCGCCAATCACACGATACCATCAAGAAAATCATAAAATTAGAAGAACAATAAGTTTGGTGCTATCTCATCGAGACACCTAAATTCTCATTCTCATATATATAATATATACAGCAGATGACAAAGATTTTGTAAAAAACACAGTATAAACTCCTATCAATACCCTAACACAGTGACTGCCAACTAATACACAAAGCACAGCTGATCTTCATCTAACAGACTACAACAAACATATCAACTAGCTATCAATCCTAACATCGTAACAACAATAATAACATCTAAAGATGTATATCACAAGAATCTCTACACTATTTATGCAACAGCCCAGAATAACCAAATCCAAATTCTATATATTATTTTTTGGTTCTAACTTCTAAAACATTAGATGCCTACCAGTTGGGGTAATAATCTGCTTTTCTGTAAAGGGAAGGTGTCCAAGGCCATGCTCAACAACCTAATTTGAAAAACCTCTATTAAATACATAAAAAAGTAAAAAATCCAAATCATGAATTGGTTACATATAAGATAAAGCTATTGTACCAAGCGAATTAAACGATCAGCATAAAAAACAAAATCATGCTTCATGGTCACTGCATCACGAATAAGGGTGTGCATTCCTCAGTATCTACAAGAGAACAATCAATAGTGCAAGAACAGCAGGAGGATTCGAGTAAGCCATATTTCTCACATACTTACATAAATAGCAATCAAAAGCTTCATTTGAAGATTTAAATCAGGTAAATGAGAAATAAGTTAAGAGTACGTGCCTGGAATGTTGACTGAATAACAAAAAGATTAGGGTATATTTTACAAAGATCATGCTGACCAAGCTTTGTACGAATATGTTGAACGATTAAGTCAATTGCTACATGATTATCTCCCCACGTGGGATGATTATATCTGCATGTTTCTTGGTAGGAAGTATAAAATTATCAAAGGCAGGCTTCACAAACTTTGAATACTGCAATTTTGAAAGCAAGATCCATCATCACTGCCATAATCATTATGCAAATATAATAATGGCTTGCAGAAGAAAAGAACAAGAGTTGCTATGATAATAAATAAACTTGCAGTGTATTTTCTACGATATGTTAAGGCTGAAAATAGAATATATAACAAGTACAGCAACAAGCTCTCCTTAAATTTGCTCGTGGTTTGACTATAATTTCTGCCCAACTGCTTTGTTGTAGTACTAGTAAGACATGATTGTCAGATGTAAGCATCATGTTAAGTTAATTTCTTACATACCTGGTCGAGTACCATACCAATATCTCTAGCCTTCTCAACAGTATCACGCCTAATTCTCCTTGCCAATCGTACATCCGCATCTGCACTGAACACCATTCATCATGAAGCCAAACACTGGAACATGCAGCTGTTTAGGGTATAGATTCTCAAGGAAGGTAAAAGAAAATTTTACACAGTGTTTGATTTTTCACTTTAAAACATAATACAAAAAAATGCAAAGCAGGCATTTTTTTGACATATAAAAAGCCCAAAGACAGAAATGTAGAAGAAAGTAAGGATAAAACTAAATAACTCTTTGCATGCATCATACTATCATTTTTAAGTGGGATATATAACAATGATTGATGCATCAGTTAAGTTCACAAACGATAAATATTTATCCAAAAAATGGGGTAGTACTTTATGGGGAGCTGCCTGTCACATTTTTGCCTTTTCTTCCACACTCCAGATTGGTAAGTGAGGGACAATCTAATGTGCTTCATGCCTCCAAAACAAGGATAATTAGGAAATATGAACCGGCAGGATAAGCTAATGGGATATGCAGCACTCATGTATCATCTATTAATAGACTCTTCAGTTCTATTTGCATGCCCTCAATGGTATTATTGTTGAACTATGCAGGAAAAGAAAATAATGATAGGCCCGAATAATTGCATCCAGCACAGGCCATTCAGCCATGAACGACATGATCTTTATGGTCACATAAACTCAAACATAGACAAAGGAGCTAACTGATTTCCAATAGAAAAAAATTCTGTAAAAAGATCCACCAAACAAAGGAATGAAAAAATAAACCTGTATCAACAAAGATCTTCATGTTCATCAACTCACGAACACGAGAATCATGAAAAATCAGTATTCCTTCCAAAAGTATAACATCAGAAGAGTTTACCTGTTCACAAAACGAAGTGATTAAAAAAACCATCAAATATGAAATTTTAAACTGCCAACATTTAAAAAAAATTATTTAAAAAGGATGAATGCAAAAGAAAACAATACAAGCAACAAATGCTTCAATGAGATGCCATAAATAGCAGCAACACTTTAGGACATACAGAAAACTATAATCCTCAAAATCAAAAGAAAGATAACCTTCAATACTGTAGAAATTAATTGCGGAATTATGATTTTCAGAATGGAATTTTTTTTCGCGCTTAGAATTGAAACAAAGAACTGGAAAACAGATAAGTCTAAGCTCTTCTAACTTTTGCATGTCTACATGACCATGATTGCTGACGATTATTTCTCTCTTATTTGACAAAATTAAAATGTGGGACACTTGGCACCTTTCTTGGAGACATCACATAGTTTTTGTAACTTCGAAAATCGTAGCGAGGAATGTCAACTGCTTGCCCTTGTTTTAACTTATTAATACAAGATAGTAGCTGTTCTGTATCAAATGCATCTGGAAAAATAAACAGAGTACAAAATAAGGATCTTACACTGGAAATCTCCGTAAAAATGTCATCATAAATCACTAATGACTGCATAATACTTCTGTGGTGACACATCATATAAAAGTATATTTACAAGCATAATATATGCCTTTAGCATTATATGAGAAAAAACTAGTATCAGCAAGAGTGGAAATTCCTATGTTAGCTCAAATTGATATGAGACACTAGGTTAATAGGCCAGTTAAATGATCAGGCTACTTTGTCCAGTTTGAAAAATAAAATAGCCATCTGATCTGAACGGCTGGCTTGACTTTCTTGAGCTGATATTTTTGGAACAACTTAAGCTGATTCTAAGCAATCTCTATATTAAAAACATTGCCGAAAATCTGCAAGAAGTTCCTAATAACTTTTTAATTTCAATACAAGATAGATAGTAGTGGCAGCCCAAATGTACACACAAAAAAAACTATAGATCATTGTAAATCCCATGTCCACCAAACATTAAAATGGTTTGGCATTCAAACAATGTAAATTTAAACACATCTTGATTTCTTTGTTACTCACACTATTTGTCCGTGTATATTTTATCATTCCATTAAATACAAAGAAAGTAATACTTTAACATCTTTTAATTTGAAAATAAAAGCAATGGAGGATATGAAAATTATGTCGAAAAAAATGGAGGATATGAAACTTCTAGTTAAGGTTGCTCATAAAGTCAATTGATCCAACCATACAATTAGGACTCATGCTTCCTAACAAAAATTTTGATGCAAAGGCAAGTACCAGGATGGTCAAAATTATATTCATGTGCACTCCGAATTTCATCTTCGCCCAAATTATGATAAAAGGATTCCTGCAATACCACAAAGAAAAAATTGTTCAGCTCAAAAAATATAAAATACTTAGAGATTCATGTTAACAATAAAAAGGTATGCTATTAATTTGCTAATTCTTTGCTGACAAGTGAATACTTTTAGATTAAAAAAATTGCTTCATTATCAACTAGGACAATACATTGATCATGCAATTTGTATAAAAAAATTACCTGATTAACTAGGACCACACGCTGGTCACAAAGTTGCTCAATGATCATGTCACAAACTGTTGTTTTACCAGACGCAGCTCCACCTGCAACACCTGCCAATAATGAAAATATCACAACCAAGAGAGACTTTATGAATACACAATTCATTACAAAGCATTACAGTGAATACAAAAAACAAACATAAAAATGATAGTTTGATTGTCATGGGAAGCATCTCAATTGCAAAAATAAACAAATAACGATAAACCTTGAAAACTCCCAAATGAAAAAACTACATATTTCCAAGTAAATGCTTCCACTGGCACCACGTGCTATCACACATGTTCCTGACGTCTATCTAGACAATTGAGGAGTACAAAAGCTAGCCTCAGGTCGGTCTTCCTAATAAGGAGAAAGCTAACCTTTCTGAATTCAGTCCTTTATTCTTGTACAGTGAAAAAAACTAATAATAAGCTAACAATTTCAAGATAAAGCCACAACAGTTATACACAAAACAACTTCAGAACCCACACGGCCACACCTCCACCCAAAATAAACTTACAAGCACAATGTTTTAGAATGCTACTCAATTTTGAAAACTCTAATTTCTACAAAAGGATGAACTACTAGTAACTTATATTTGATAACTCGTTATCATCTACCAACCGATGACAAAAGGCTCCTTATGCACATGAACAGCACAGGAGGTTGTGGGTTGTTCTGCTTCTGAATCTGTTAGAGTAGGACCCAAGCCATTCAAGTCTAATCCTGAAAAGTGAACTTCGGTCGAAGCCTCCAGTAGATCCTCAACTGAATTTGATCCCATGAGTATAAACCTGGTGAAGAAAAAACTATATCAGATATGATCAGACCCACATAAGATCGCATTTTCATAAATTCCAACAAAGGCATCAAATCCGAAAAATAGATCATAAGCAACTAACAAGTCCGACAGCATGTCCCAATGCAATGGTAACAATGGACATCTGAAATACATTTGAACACAACTATATCTGAATTTCGGATATTGACAACAACAATATCATTTTATAAGGGGATCAATAAGAGATCCATTCGTGGGAATAATATATCTACCAAAAAAAGGGAAATGTAGGACACAAAGAAGTTGGATCCAACAAAACCGCGCATCGCATCGCCGGTCCATGACATCAAAATACAACCATCGGGTCTAGATTGCACCTCCGAAGAAAAAAGTTCTAAATTACGCTCGCATCAACCCATACTCCATTATAATCGCAATCTATCAGAAATTGAAAAAAGATAACAAATCAGCACTTTCCCCATCCCGCATTCAAAACAACAACAGCAACAACAAGTGGAAAAACGGGATACAAAAGACGGCGGCCATTCTTGCTTGCGCCGAGGAAAGATAGCTACAACAGATCAAATGCAGACGTTCTTGAGAGCAGACAGGCGAACCGTTATTGCTCTCGGTTTTTCTGGTTTGTTTGAGGGATCGTCGTCGGCGGCTGCCGGAGATGGAAGATGGACGACGGCGCCGAAGACGCTGGGGCCTACAAATTGAGCGCTCGAGGCTTCGAACGTCAGATTTAAACAGGCGTCACTTTTTATATGACCGAAATGCCCCCGATCTGTGGGCCCCGTGTGCATGTTCTGTCCAATACATGTTCTGTCTATGTCTACGTATATACTAGACTAGTTTACCAAGTCTGAGAAAGATGTATGATACATGCGTGAAAAAAAAAGGACTGATACATAAAGCCGCACTGCAATGAGCTGCCTCATTTTGGTAGGGCATACAGCGCTGCCACCATGGGCCACTAGATTTCAACCCTTCAAGACCTGCCTGCTAGCCCGGTAGCTCGCCTGACCACCCCAGTCGGCGGTCCCCCTTGCCATGATGATCACGTTTATCGTGCCTCCTGCCCCAAGCCGCCCACCCCACCCACCCACCGGTGCCTTTCCCCCACCCTTGCCTCCTGTTGCACTCCCCCCCCCTTTCAGGTCCCCTCTTGCCCCGGCCCCCACTTTCAACCCCATCACCATTGTCACCTATTTTTTTATTGCAAAAGCCACTATATTAATTACAGTTTTAAGTTCAATCTCCTCATGTGAACCACTGTGCCTGCATCCACGAGTGTGAAACGCAAACATTTTCAACCATTTTATTACTAGGCACAATTTAGGGGCTTCTACATATGACGTGCACAAAAAATGTTCCAATAAAAGTGTATCAAGAGTAAGTTATAAATTATTTGTAGTAGTATTGATGAACATCTTGTGCGATCAGTTGAGTAAAAAAATTTCCCGTTTGGTAGCTCAAAATCTAAGTATACTTTTCTTAATTACTAAACTAATTTAAAAGATATTTTTATAGTACAGTGAGCAAGCTGAAAAGGCTTTGAATTCTCGAGGAAAACCATACAAATAAAACTATAATTGTGCTCTTTCTGAACATAAGTGATAATACGTACACCAGAATTTTCTTGTTATTTGGGAGAGGGGTGTTGGGAAGAAACCAAGATTAGAGGGTGTTACCAGCATCAGCTGGAAGTTGAGGATCGATGGTTACAATGGAGGAAAGTGGTTTCTTTCCTCCCATGATCGAATCAGTCTTCCACTCCAACCTCAATCACTCAATTGGGGAAAATGAAGATTGCAGGGAAAGAAACAAATTCGAAATTCAATTCACAATTCAAAAGACAACCCAAAAAACCACGATCAACATCTTCTCCCTTTTTTAATACAAACCATACCCTGTTTCTACCCAATTACTCATTTACTACCCAGTTACATTTCAAAAAGCTCCGCCTTAGTCTAAAAACTTCCGCCAGCCCGCTTGCTTCTTCAGTCGCCATCTCCTTGCTTCTCACCTTTGCTCTGCCTTCTGCAATTCATGTATCATTGCCTCCCCCTTATGATTTTCCTTGTCCTCAAGGAAATAAGCATGGCAACGGCGAAGGAACTTTTCAGATTGCCATGTCCCTTGCTCAATTGTCCCTCCTAACCACTGAATGCAATAAAAAATAGTATCTCCCTGACAACATTTTTGAATCACTCGAATGGGCTTCTCAGGCAACATTCCCGATTCTGTTAATTGTGCCAACAATGTAGACTCTGCCATTTGAGATTGCTTAATTAGTTGGCTTTAGCATCGAGACATGAATTACATTATGAATTCTTGACTCAGCTGGCAATTTCACTCGATATGCTACTGGACTGATCTTATGAGTGATAGCGTATGGTCCTGCATACCTTAGAGCAAATTTGTTGTTTCTTCTTCCAAGCACCGAATGTTGTCTGTAAGGCTGTAACCTAACATAGACTTCATCTCCCACTTCAAACTCTAATTCCCGATGCTTTTTATCTACATTCATTTTCATTCAATCCTGTGCCTTCTTCAATTGGCCTTTTAGTGATTGCAACATTTTGTCTCAGTCCATCAAAGCAATATTAACTTCCTCTAGTTGGGTTGTTCCAGGTATGTAAGTCAATAGTGTAGGAGGAATTCTTCCATATACTGCTTGAAAAGGTGTCATTCCTATGGAGCTGTGAAAAGATGTGTTATAACAATATTCTGCCCAAGGAAGCCATCTACACCACTCTTTTGGAGTATCACCTGTAAAGCATCGCAAATACATTTCGAGTATTCTATTGGTTACCTCTGTTTGTCCATCAGTTTGAGGGTGATAGGAAGAACTAAAATTAAAAGTAGTGCCTTGCAATCGAAAGAGTTCTTTCCAAAACTTACTCACAAAAATAGGATCCCTGTCACTAACTATGGATCTAGGTAATCCATGCAACTTGAAGACATGAGAAAAGAACATTTGTGCTACCTGAAAACCTGTATATGGATGTTTCAAGGGAAGGAAATGTGCATACTTCGTCAATCTGTCCACCACCACATAGATGGCAGTCTTCCCTTCCGACGATGGTAATCCTTCCACAAAATCCATTGAAATGTCTTCCCAAATTTGATTCGGAATAGGTAGGGGGAAAGTAATCCTTTTGGTAAAAGATGTTCACTCTTGTACTGTTGGCAGGTATGACAAGTTTTTATAAATTCCCTGACCATCTTGGTAAGTCCCTTCCATCTGAAAACCTGCTTAATCCTGTAAATTGTCTTATCTCCTCCTTCATGTGTTGCAGCATGCATTTCCTTAATTATCATGGGAATAATTTCTGAAGATGAATCCAAATAAATCTTACCCTTATAATACAGAATTCCATTGTGTTCTTCCCAAGTCGAAGGCAACAATTTCGCATGAAACTTCTTTCTTAACTCCTGAATTTCTTCACTCCCATCCATAGCTTCCTTGACAGCCTTCAACCAATCAGGGATTACCATTGACAAAGGAGCTAGAAATAGGTCAGATCCTCCCTTTACTTCTTCTCTGTCTTGTTCTTCTTCAAGTTGCTGAGATAAAGAGTCTGCAACCACATTCTCCTTTCCCTTTTTATATACAATAACAAAGTCATAAGCCATCAGTTTAATCAACCACTTTTCTTGTTGCCGCATGGTTATCTTTTGCTGCCATAAGTACTTGAGGCTATGATGATCAGTCTTGACAACAAATTGCTGTCCCAACAAATAACCTTTCCACTTATCTCACTGATAGAACTAGGGCTAATAGTTCTTGATCATATGCTGACAACATTTGAGTTTTCCCTTTCAAAGCTTTGCTGAAGAAAGCAATAGGGTGATCTTCCTGAATTAAAACAGCCCCCAATCCTGCAGTCGAAGCATCACATTCTATTGTAAAAGGTTTAGAAAAATCTGGTAATGCTAACACTGGAGCTGAACACAAGGCTTGTTTCAAATTATTGAAGGTTGTAGTAGCCTCAGCTGTCCAATGAAATCCTTGTTTCTTTGTTAGCGAAGTCAGGGCAACAGCCAACACTCCATATCCACGAATAAATCTTCGATAGTAACCTGTAAGACCTAAAAATCCTCGCAAAGCCTTAAGTGAATGAGGTAGAGGCCAACCCTTGATAGCCTCTAATTTGCTGTCATCCATTTTTACTCCTTCCTTGGTAATCAGGTGACCTAAATAATCAACCTTATCTTGTCCAAATCTGCATTTAGATTGTTTTAGGAACAACTGATGCTCGGCAATGATGTCAAAAACAGTTTCCAAATGAATCAAGTGGTCTTCCCAATTCTTGCTGTAAATCAGGATGTCATCAAAGAATACTAATATAAAATGACGAAGATGAGGAGAAAAAATTTGATTCATCAATTGCTGAAAGGTGGCAGGTGCATTGGTAAGTCCAAATGGCATTACCAAAAACTCATATTGTCCATGATGAGTTTGGAATGCAGTCTTGTAAATGTCTTCACTTTTCATTCTGATTTGATGATACCCTGCCCTGAGATCCAGCTTGGAAAAAAATTGTGCTCCTTTCAACTCATCCAGCAACTCATCTATGATTGGAATTGGGAACTTGTGCTTAATAGTTGCTTGGTTTAGGGCTCTATAGTCAACACAAAATCTCCAAGATCCATCCTATTTTTTAATCAACAAAACAGGAGCAGAAAAAGGGCTAGAGCTATTTCGAATAACACCTTGTGACAGCATCTCTCTCACTTGCCTTTCGATCTCCTCTTTCTGAAAATGTGGATACCTATACGGCTTGCTCTTGCATAATTGGGCCTCCTCTTTTAGTGAAATCTGATGGTCACACTCCCTTTGAGGTGGCAATCCTTTCGGTTCACTAAATAAAGTCTTGAATTTTTCCAGCAACTGGTGGAGTTCTACCAGTTGGGATGCTTGTAGCTCAGGATCTGGATGGTTCTGCCTAGTCTCCATTATTTGAAGGAGAGTTGTCACTTCCTTCATTTGTACATGCCTACATAGTTGTTTCCCAGAAATTAAAGATGATGATGAAGTTTTTAATCCTTGCAACATGACATCTTGCTCCTTCCATCGAAACCTCATTTGCATCTTTTGAAAATTCCAATCAATTGACCCCAAAGTAGACAACCATTTAATTCCCAGCACAATATCATAATCATTGAGAGGTAAAATTTGGAAGTTCACACTGAAGGTATGTCCTTGGAGTGTCAGCAGCATAGATTTGCAGTCTCCTAAGGTCTGAATATGTTCTCCACTTGCTACCTTCACATTAACATTTCGTGATGTCACCATTGGAATTTGTAAGTGTTGTACTACCTCTTGGCTCATGAAGTTGTGTGTGCTTCCAGTATCAATTAACACTATAACTTTTGCATTCTTAATCTGGCCTACCACACGCATAGTTCCAGCAGATATCACTCCATTAATTGCCCTCAATGATATCTCAGGTTCCTCCTCAGTATCCTCACTCTCACTTTCTTCGGATTTCCCTTTTACCTCTTCTTCTTCACCACAATCAATAAGGAAAAGTCTTTGGCACTTATGTCCACTCTCATATTTTTCATTACAGTTGAAACAAAGTCCTTTTGCTCTCAGTCTCTTCGATGTCAGGCAGCCTTGGAGCTGGCTTCAACTTGGAAGCAATGTCCTTCTCTCCCTCCATTTTTGAGGACCAAGTCATTTTGCTGTTGCTCTTACCTTCTCCATAACTGCTAGAATTATAGTACAACTTCTTTTCGGTATGGAGTATTTTTTCTTTCTTGATTCCAGTCGCTGTTCATATTTCTTAGCATATGAAACAGCTTGATGGACTATCAGAGGTTCCTTCAATTGAACACTATACTTAATATCTTCTTTCAATCCGCTTACAAAATAAGATACTAATTGATCTCTCAGTATTCCCTTTGTCTTGCTAAGCAGCGTCTCAAATTGGATTTGGTATTCTGAAACACCTCCGAATTGCTGCAACTTAATCAGTTCACCTATGTAATCATCAAAAGCAGAAGGTCCAAATCTAACAAGAATTCGATCTCTAAACTGATCCCAAGTCAATTCACCTTCCTCCTCCCACAAGATTTGATACCAAATCTGAGCATGTCCTTCCAAATGGAAGGTAGCAACAGTCACTTGATCTTCATATGCTATACTATGACACATAAAAAATCGTTATGCCCTCATCAACCAAAATCTAGGATCCTCCGAACCAGAAAACTTAGGAAACTTCAATCGAATTTGTTGCAGGTATTTAGAATGTGTAGATTCAGTTAGATTTCTCATACCTCTCCTTTTTCCTTCCCAGGTACGATGAGCATCTCTATCGTGCCTAGATCTTCCTGAAGACCAGTCACTTGATTGCTCATTCTCCATCTTATTTTGATCCATCATCATTTTAGATTTTGACCTTTGCTGCTCCACTTTGGAAGAAGAAGCCTTATCTGCAACCAGAATCTTCAACTGTTCTTGAATTCCAACCAAAACAGCCTCTATTCCAACAATCCTTTCCACACCAGACTTCCTGTTCGCAGCCATCTCAACTCCCATCTTTTCCATTTGTTGCTCCAATTTGTCCATCCTCGCTTCAACTCTCAGTGGCTCTGATACCACTTTGTTACCAACATCGGTTGGAAGTTGAGGATCAATGGTTACAGTGGAGGAAAGTGGTTTCTTTCCTCCCATGATCAAATCAGTCTTCCACTCCAACCTCAATCACTCAATTGGGAAAGATGAAGATTGCAGGGAAAGAAACAAATTCGAAATTCAATTCACAATTCAAAAGACAACCCAAGAAACCACAATCAACATCTTCTCCCCCTTTTTATACAAACCATACCCTGTTTCTACCCAATTACCCATTTACTACCCAGTTACATTTCAAAAAGCTCCGCCTTAGTTTAAAAACTTCCGCCAGCCCACTTGCTTCTTCAGTCGCCATCTCCTTGCTTCTCACCTTTGCTCTGCCTTCTGTAATTCGTGTATAAAAGGGCTAATGAATAATCGATTTATTCCTTGTAACACCCCAAATCCGGTTCACACTCGTGAACCAAACCGGCATGTTACAGGCCCCGGTTAGGTCGGCTAACGCGAACCTAACTCGTGCGGATCCAATCTCGGCGTCTTAAGATGAAGATACGATCTGTCATGAATGAATGCATGCACAAAATCCTAACATGGTACTACATGAATGACATGCAAATTAAATTTCACACCATCACAATTACGAGCAAAATCGATGAAAATTCTGAAGTAAAACTAACAGGGTCTCCCCTAAAAGTGCAATTATGGGCCCACCCTGTCAAAATAATATATATACAAATATATCGGCATGCATTAACAATCACACAAAATCTCATTTATAACGTATTCATTCTGAAGCTCGGGTCTCAACCCACTACGCTTCTGCTGCTCAACTCTGATCATATTTTGCATTCTATTATCGTGTCTTAGCATTTCATTCACATCATATCATCATGCTCAAACATTTACTCATGTCATTCACAATATAATAACATAATAATACAATATTAAACATTCAGAAATCTAACATGTGTGTGTGTACAAGACCTCATTGCTCCTCCGTCCAAGCTGGCTCCTCCAACTCGTGATTATTACCTACATATAGTATAAAAACACGTCAGTAACAAGTGTTACTGGTCCGGAAAATAAAATAACTATAACAAGCTGGCTATGAGAGCAAACTCTCATATGAAAGAAAACCATATACTTCCTCAAGAACACTCTGAAGGGCACTACTGAGGAGCCACTGGGCTGCAGACCCGGTAGCATCCCGAACTAACTGATCTGCTGCTGGTACTGTGCCGCTCTCGGCACTTCTTTTTCAGTACTTCTCATGAAACTTTATCCTAAGCCCTCTCCTTACCTCCATATTTCTCCTGGCCTTGAGCACGAAGGCCGAGTACTCTCAGGCAGTCGCCTTTAGTACCCTTTGAACCACAAGTCCGGACATGCGCTGTACTAAACAGTACCCGTAAACCTCCACGTTCTCCGGGTGTGAGGAACTCAAACGCGGAGTTGTCAGGATCCCTCGGGAATGGAACAGTCCGCTGGCACTAATCCAGAGCCCGCTTTGACTGTCACGGCATCCTCTGCATGGTACGTGCAGTCGATTTCTCCGTCTCTCGTCTCACTAAAAACGCGAAAACTACATATATATAGGGCTGGGTAGGGATTTATATAATAGGCCCGAAGGCAACTTGTGGTGGATCTTGGTTTCGAAATCATCCTCGAGGGATCTCATCCTCGAGGGGTTATTAATCCGGAAAATGTTCGGTTAAATGGCCCGAGTTAAGTGGGATCCGATAAAACGCCACTTAACCCGTCCTGCAGGCAATAAATTAAACATACAATAGAAAGAGTAAATCAGAGACGAGTCCTAAACGGACCTGGTAGAAGCTCCAAGCGTGTCATCGCGCCTAGGCGGCGAGCTCCTACTCCGTACCTACACATCAAAACTAAATACTAACGCCCGCTAACTAAATGATGCATCAAACTCAATAACATCACAATCACAATGCAAGCATCCATCAACATAACAATCAGAAAATCATAAAAATAATTAATCCTAGCTCATCCTATTCATACTAATTTTATTACGTGTCTGTAACTTATGTCGTGGTCACTTATCATGCTCTGACCTGATCTACTTTATTAGATCACTTACATTCAAGCACTATTCATCAAATCATGTCTCTTATCACTTCATTCGTAATTAAGCATTAATCACATCAATAATTAGTCCTAGCATGTTGTGCTAACAATAATCAATTTTAAATAAATCAATCGGAGGTAATTATACCTCACATTGTCGGCAATCGGCGACGGCTAGGGTTCCGTCGCGCGTCTCGGAGCTCAAATTTGGCGCTCATCGGCGTCCGAAGCTCGATCGGGCTCCACTGGGTGAGCCCCGCGGAAGATCCGGTGAATTCTGGCGAATCCCAGAAATTCCGATTTTCCGGCGGTTTTCCGGCAGCTGCTTGCGGTTTTCCGGCGACTTCCGGTGGTTTTCCGGCGACAATCGCCGGCGGCGTCTACTGGTCGGAAAGGGGTCGTGTTGGGTACCCTCGGAACCGGCTCGGCGACCCCGACTCATCTACGAGGTCGACGCGGCCAACGGAGGTGGTGGCTCGCCGGAAAATGGCATAAAACAGGGCCGGCGGCGATGGGTCGCTAGATCCGGCCGGCTAGGCCGGCGATGGCCTCCGCTCCGGTCGGGAAAGGCAGCTGAGGGGTCGAGGACGTCGAGCCGACCACCTGATCGTGGTGGCGACGGTCGGCGGCGGCGCGATCGGCGACGCAAGCGCTGCGTCACCGCGGTGGTTCCTCGCGTCGCGGCGGCCAGCTCGTGGCCGGGCCTGGTCGGGGCGGCAGGGCGACGCCGTGGCCAGGCTGGGCGGCGTCGATCGACGGCCAGGCGGCGTCGGCCGTGGCGGCGGTGGCGCGCGAACAGGGGCGGCGCGGCGGCTAGGGTTTGGGCGTGGGGGAGGAAAGGTCGAGGGTGGAGAAGAGATGGTTGGGTGGCAAACTTGTAATTAAGACTTGACTCGTCTCCGGCTCGAGTCAAGTATAATAACTAAGTCGTATTAAATCCTAAAAAAATTCATAAAAATTGGGAAAAATCCCGTAAAATCAAACAACACCAAAAAATCATAATGATATGCTCTAGAACTATCAACCCACCCAAAATGCCCGTAACGCGTCCTAACGCGATAAACGGCCTAAAACTAATTCTACGATCCATTATATATAAAAATAATAAAAAATGACTGGCATACTCTCATATATTCTGATAACTCATTCTGTTCTGCTGTGTTCATGACGTTATCATCATATACTTGGGTACGCATGACCCTCATAGCTCATACACGAGACCGGCATCGCTCAGTACACGTGTTCTGAAACTGACTCAACTCGAAAATAACGGTCGAACCGACCGGTTCTGAATATAAAACCCTGACTCGAATCATGGGTTTTACATTCCTCCTTTTCCAGGTCGGTGTTTAATGTATATCATGCCAAAAGTGACATAAAAGTCTCAGGCCCGAGTCAGCTCGTTTGTTCTTAATTGATCGAAACTTGTCACCTGCTAGCCAAGTAGACCTCACTTCTTCCTTTTTTCTAAACCCAGTGAAGATCTTATCCGAGACTATAAACCCTAAACTTCTTTTACGTGTATTAAAATAATTACAAAGCCTAATAACCAATAAACCAAAAATTTTGGTGCTTAATGGGAATGGTACAAGTTCTAATTATAAAAGCCATTGACACCTTTGAAAGATATTTATTATATAATCCAAGCTATAGTCTAAAACTATTGCAATACATTGCAGCTAATAAGGCTACAAGACCCAATAAGATAATAATCATGAAAACAATTTTAATAGCCATTCGCATGTTGATAACAACTATCACCCTTCATTGTGATTGAGTCCTACCTCAAAGCCCTACACATTGAACTAGCGGATGATTTTCATCCATAAGAAAATTACTCCAACTCCACACCCATCTAATTAAGGGTTAACCCTTTATTTGATTAAATGAATACATAAAATATTGTCCTACTTAAAAAAGGCTACAAAAAATGTTGATGCAAGTACACTAGGTACAATCCAAAAACGAAATCTGTCCAACGGTGAAAATTCAGCTCGCCAACCTGGTTTCCTAAAACAAAAGGAAAAATTTATGAAAAACGGGAACGGTGATATGATGAAGGGCAATCAAATGAGACATCGAAAATTAGCCTTGGAAAACTCATAGCGCCAAAGCTCTTGTTAGCCAGCTTTGATCTCTGCTCATTCATCGATACTTATGAAGGTCAGCAGCATAACAGCTTGAAATTTTGTCAACCGCCTGATAGGGTCAGCTCAAATGCAGGCATCCAGAATATCACATACTTTCGTTTCCTTACAATTGTGAATTACTAAGATACCCAATCATGCATTTAATGCTTTGCAGCCTTTCGTCCATCCTTTGCCGCGCTGATCTCTGCACTTCTAAGAGTTTCTTTGCCTTGTTCTGCAGACTAGATTGTCTCCGGATGGTTTCACCATGTATCTGAAAGAGTGTCATAAACTTGTTGTATCATAGAAAAATTAAACCTCAACATTCACCAGAGTTTGCCGCTAGTGTAGCATATACCTTGAGAAACAATCTAACCACCGCTTGTACAAATTCAAAGTTGCTTCGGCGTGTAATTTCTTCTATAAAATAGTCTAATAAAAGCTCTATATGATGCAACTCTGGCCTCTCCCCAGCTTCTTGCAGCAGCTCATCATCTATGATGTGAAGCATGCGGAGTTCCAAGTCCAAACTGGAAGGAGACAAGCCTTTGATGTAGTCCGTAAATTTAGTAACTGAGAATAAAGGATCAAAAATAGCTTGAGCTAGCATAAAGCTCAGGTCATTTTCTTTGAAAATGGATTTTGAACTCCCGTAAATCTTATTTGCATTCATTGTAAATAAAAAATTCACAAAGTTAAGGTTCAATTGAACAACCGTATCTACTGATTGCAGAAGAGCATTTTATATCCATGGCCTCTACTTATACACTCATAGACCAAAACCGAATAATCATACGTATGAAGCCATGAATTCTTGTCATAGAAAGCTCAAAGAAGCCTGTTTAAACAGAAGAAGACTCGAACGCTCACTAAGGTGTGTTGTAACAAACTTAGCAGACAACCATAGTACACTGGTCTTCAAGGCAAGATTTTGCTTCTTTTAAGGTCTAGTTTCTACAGCTTAAAGCCTCCAAATCTTATCAATTCCTCATGGCAATCTCATTGAAAACAAAGGAAAAAAGCCTTGGTTACAGGTAAAACTACCGTGAAAAAAAGATATTAAGGACAGGATGAAATAGCTAAGTAGCTTAGATGAAAATCACACAAGGAACCAAGAAGCCGCATTAATGTGTGCATTTTAGAACAGAATAAATGAGAAATGATTTTACTCACAATTTTTTTCCTCTGAAGACATCTGGAGAAGCTGAAGGAACTTGGATGATGAACTTATGTTTCTTCCATCAATCAGACGCAGTTCTTCTTTTTTTACTGTTTCAACTTCAACAACTCCGGCATTCGGCTTGAAAAAAACATCTCCAGACAATGATGGTATCGAAGGCAAAAAAAATGGAGCCTTTTCAGGCATCTTCGGAGGTTCAATAGGCTTATTACGAAGCTGAAAACAAAGTCCCATAAGAAATCTGAGAAACAGCTCATATAATTAATCAAAAAATTCACTCGCCACAAAAAGATAATTATAGTCTCATCTTAAGAACAGAATCTAGCAATTACTCTACTATTATCAATAATCTATTAAACAATGTTTTCAACCTTTATAATATCTAAATTGAGGAGACTCTTCCATTGGCTCCTTGGCAGTAAAGAGAGGGTGACGAGATCGGGCAATTGTTGGTTCAAGGATTCTCCAACTGTTAGCTTAGATTTCTTGTCCTCATGTTCAAGAGGATCCTTCGAAGAAATAACAGGCATTTTAACACTGGCAATGCCATTTCCACTAGCATACAGATCAACATTGGATGATCCAGAGAACATGGCCCGATTCACCCTACGAATGCCAAATTCAAACAGCTTTTAATTTATGGGAAGATGTAATGTTGGCGAAGGAGAACTTTGATGATGACATATCTGTCAATTACCACAAATAAACTCCATTACGATCAACATGAGTTGTTGCTAGAATATCCATGTAAGGAGAGAGGGACAAAGAAGTAATTGCTGCATCAACTTGCACTGCATCTATTTGCCTTCCTAAGATAACATCCCAGATTCTAAGAGTTCCATCCATGCTAGAAGAAAGAAGCCATTTACCATCCTCACTGAAACACAGGTCAGTAATTCGATCTTTATGGCCTTCAAATTTGCGGACCAACCGAAGAGATAGCACATCAAATAGAAGGATAATCATGTCATGTGTAACAACGGCAAGAAGACCTAACAGTACAGTGAGAACTTGTGTCAGTGGCTGGTTTCATAAATGACATACACTGCTGATAACTAGAGCAGAAGACAAGGTGTACCATTTATACGGTGATAGATAAGCTTAAGAATGGATGAGCCAACTTCTCCTCGAGATTTCAGTTCAAGTCCTTTAAAATCCCATACCTAGGCGAGAAAGAAAGATGTTGATTAAGAAAATATGTAAAAACCACAAATAAGATGAGTGGATTGTGTAGAATAAAAAATACAAATTTGGAAAAAACTAATAATAATAACATGCAAGCGTGAACAAGAACAGCTGCATTTGCTCGGGCATTTTTTATTTAAATAATAACTAACAAGACAACAAGACTAAGAATAGAATCACTGATTTGGATCATATATTAACACACCTTTATATCACCATGATATCCACCACTCATAAGGATTGAGTTTGTGGCATCACAAGCAACGCCAACGACCTCACCATCATGAGCACAATTTCTTGATAAAGAAATGTCGCCGTAACTGCCTCGACTTAGCCCTGACTGCAAATTGAACTTTTCTATCCAACCACCCTCCGTACCAAGAACGGCAAAATTACCACATGCACTGATGGCACATGACTGAAGGAATTATGCATGGGCACACAAAAAATTTTGAAAACTGCATCCATAACATAAAAAATGGCGCTGATGGCCAAAAAAATAAAGAATAAGGAGAAAGAAGAGGCACCTTAACCGGAGTGGGATTGTCTGGGCATGGTTTTAGAACATGCTCGCCAATTACAAAGTTTTGAAGCCTCCATACATATGCTCGAGAGTGTCCATATGACACGTTACCACATTACACCAATCACGTTCACGAATTTCAGCTAATGCCAAGCAAGACATGCAAAAATCAAGTTTTTAGTTAATTTTAACAAGCATACACTTGAAATGGATTACAGATATAAATGGACAATTTACTCATAGAACTTAGATTCCAGTCTATATATTAAAGATTTTGGTGTATTATAAAATCTACATTCTTCCTGTTGCAAAGGAACAGCAGAAGTACCACTTAGCATGGAGGGGAAAGGAGGTGGAAACAACTTACCACAGTCAAATGCAATTACAGGTTTTAACTTCAATTCTTCTTCCTGAAAGCCCCAGAAAAAAAATACAAGTAATTTAGTAACTGAAGAATAACAATAGTGATCAGCTGATCAAAAATTTCAATATCCCTTAAGAGTTAAGTCTGATAATTATTTGGTTGTAATCAAGTTATTATAACAAGGTCAGCTTATGTGCCTCAGAGTTAGAGGAATGCATCTTCTTTGTACCTTTACTTTAAGCTTTTTGGCTCTTCTTGTGACATGTCGTTGAGAAAGCTCTCTACTTTGTTGATCCTGCCCATAAATAATGCAACCAATTTAATATCTGAAAATTGATTGTAAGATTAATTTCATTGTAAACCATACTCTTCCTATAAAAATAAGTAACGAAGCTATTGACACAGCGCACACAGTGCATCAACCTGTAAGACTGAAAAAAGTCGGAAGGCACGATCTTGCCCAGCAGATAAGATATGTCTCCCATTGCCATAGTGCCTGTAGCAATCCGAAAAAATAAGTAAAACAACTTGACAAAACCACTCACACACACAGAGAAAACCATCACAATTGGAAATAACTTTTTGCCATGCTTATCCAGAAGAGAATTTGCAAATAATGTGGAAAGAAATTGAAGATCATCATGTCTTTGTCATTCATACACAAATCTAAAATAGTACAAGTAAAATATTGCTCAATATCTTAAGGAAATAAAAATGTATTCTATATAAATCACAAAAAATGGGAACATTTTAAACAACATACTGCCTTGCAATCCTCACGTGCAGTTTTAAAAGATATTATGACTATTGTACAGCTACAAAGTTCCAGAATTTGAAAATAAATCAAACTTTAAAAGACAGAAATAAGGATCATACAAAATATAGAACTATGCATTATTGACCATTTGAAAACATTATCAGATAAAAGGGCAGCCAATGCAATATCGACCATTTGACAACATCACCAGATGAACCTCAATATACAAGTTTTTAAATTCATTTAACTATAATCAATTCAAAGTGAACAAGCACCACCTAGAACATGAATCATATTCTCACTTTATACATAATGGAGGAGCACTATGACCACTTCGAAATCGCAATAAGCGAGAATCCCCATCACTTGAGTCAAATATCCACATCTACAATTTAGAATTATAAAGTTAGCATACAAATAATAAACAAACAATGAAGTCATGAACAAACTGCATGTAAAAGATCATATCCCAGAAACAAACAGGCGAGTCTATCATAAACAAAAAAGTCTCTCAAGCACAATCAATCCCCCTCCTCCCCTTTTGTGCTGCACATTTCCGCTAATAACAGTCATAAAAATGTCTTTCAAACCAGCAAATGTTAAATTAAATGACAACGAGTAAATAAATTCATTACATAACATTAATATTCATTAAAGAAGTTGAAGATCTACAAGGCAGAAGAAGAAGAAGAAGAAGAAGAAGAAGAAGAAGAAGAAGAAGAAGAAGAAGAGGAAATAATAACAACAACAACAATAATAAAAATAAATAGCTTATACTCACCATTAAGATCATCCTAACTAGACTAAGGTTGGTTGGCATGTATTTAATTATAATAGTTAATTACGCATCCAAATAAATCAGCAAATCTAACAATTGTTGATCATGTAAAAAAATAGCATAACATGCTGGAAATAATAATACATTAAGTTAAACATGAAATTCTTGCACAACCCTTGCATTTATAGGTAAAATATTTAGATCCTTACTTTTATGGAATTATCAGCAGATGAACTCATTAGCACAGGCTCATTGGCAAAAAAGTGAAGTGATGTAATTGAACTGTCATGAGCTTCTTTAATTACTGATTGCAGTCGCCTCTTTTCAAGATTCCAAATGCTTATAACACCAGATGTGCCACCAGAAGCAAGAAGGGGCTGACCATCTTAGAGAAACCACAGACAAAAATAAAGATCCTTGTCACTCATTCATCATATCAGTATTCCAAATCAGAAACACGGGATATAGGAAGAATTGATATCATGCACACAAACTCCACAGAAGAATGGTCACAAGATTTGATGAAGCCATCCTTCTTGAGAGAACCTTCTAGGAGTGATAATGAATTTTAAGGTTTAAGCTAATAAATGAAATAATACATACTTTACTCGTAAGTGAAGAAAATCAGATAACATGACCCACCAGTTCTAAATGATAGAGCTGTCACAGCACCCCTTGTTGAGTGACTGAAAGTCATAACTTCTTCATCGTAGCGTACATTATGAACATGCACTTCTCCATTAGCACAACCAACTGCAACTACGTCAAGCGCAGTTGAAGACACGCAACAATGAACGGCTGATTTCCACCCTTTGAATTCATAAAGTTTTGTCTTGGTGCTGATGTTCCAAAGTTGCAATGAACCCTCTTGACTTCCAACAATCACCTGCAGAAAAAATTCAGCTGTAAATATCTTTAAAAACTAAATAATGGATGTCAAAGTATCACTTCTTACTTTGTTCAAGTATGTGTCAGGATGCATCATGCAACTTGGAGAAAATTCTTCTTCAAGCTGAACATGTCCAATCGGTTCGGGAATTCCTTCGACTCCTTTAAAAGCCCAAATGAACAAATTGCCTTTTACATCAAGGCTTATGATGTTGTCTCCAAACAGCAACAATGAGAAAACCCTTACAATGTGCTTGTTCCATGTTGCCACCTGTACAAATGAGCATAATTTTGTCAGCTCTTTAACCTCTAAAACGTCAAATTTAGCTAGTTGCCACCGTAAAAACAACTCCATAGACAAGATTCACATTTCGCACTGAGTAGCAAACAACTGAAGCCTTCGACAACATTGCTACTGTTAACGAATGCAAGTTTTAATAAACCAATCAGTAGGCATAACTGCAACTCAGAGATGCACTAAGCATCCTTTATTCCTGAGGATAACCATTACTTATAAGACAACTGGGCAATATTTAACTTAAAATTAATATTCAACCTGATTTCATTCATCGTAGAACAATAGACATTGAAAAAAAATAAAATTCAGTAATTATTCACACCTGCTTGGAACGCTTAAACACTGCTATTTGACTTCCAAATGCTGCAAACGTATAGTCACGATAAGATGCAAGCGCTCGAATCTTCTTTGGTAACTGTGGACCTACATTCAAAGGGAAACAATACAGAAGAACTCCCATTTAGAATTATCCGGACACGTATATTAAATGAAATTAAAAGTAATAGAAAGAGTATATCTTTCCCAAATAACAAAGAAATGGATAAGCATAAAATGATTATCACCTGCCAGCACCAATGAGAGCTTTGCACACTGTCAGAAAAAATAAATCAGGCTTATTCAACTTCACTAATCACAAACACACTTAATAAGTAAAATAGAGCAATGATAACGCTTGCACAAGTGCACGACCGTAAAAAAAGGCAAATATACATTCAAAAGCAAATGTTGTTTTGGACAACATGACCACTACCAGCACTCCAAACCACTAAAATTTTCAAAAACAATCTTATTGTATAGTCACAATCCCAACCTAAGCTAAAAACGAACCTGAAAATAACAAATCATTTCTTGTCGACAAGCATTGACAGCAAAACCTTTGTTTAACCCCACAAAAAAGAAGAAGAAGAAGAACAAACTCACATCGTAAACTTGCCAAGCTTTACCAACGCTGACGGTAACAAACGTTTCGGTGCCGAGTCTTTGGACGGAGAAGGGAACGGCGGTCGTTATGTACCCAATAGCCCGAAACGGCTCGAAAATCCCCATCTCTTCGCCGGCGCCGACGAAGAAGCAGCTCAAAAGCGAGTGTGCAGCCTTGTGCAGAGGAGAGAGTTGCTGTCTTGTACAGACCTTCTGGAGACCTACTCCACAACGCCGGCGAGGGTGGCTTGAAGAAGGGTGCTTAACACTTCTTTTATGCCAATTTTACCCTTGCCGATTAGGGCCCCGTATACTTCTCTTATGCCAATTTTACCCTTGCCTATTAGGGTCCCGTGTTATAATTGTTTAATAATAATCACTGTTGTCCGTGGGTTTCACATTTTTTCTCTCTTTTTTTAGAAAATTGCTTACAAATCTTATGAAAATTGGCAGAGTTTTCTCCGCGTCTGACAATTATAATTATCAGTGTAATTTTATTTAAGTAATTGAATATCAAAATAAATATGTCATTTGTTCATTGTGTAATATTTTGTAAAGGTTTTAATGGTATTTTATAATTTTATACTTTACTATAATTATGCCTAAGGGTAGGCGCGGACATTCGAATTTACCCTTGTGTCCAATATACCGAAGCAAGTCCGACCGAATTCAATCGACCGAATTCAACGGACCGAATTCGCCTGAATCAAAACAAACCATATATGGATATTTTTGTCCGACAGAACGATCGATCGAGTGTCCAATATTTCATATCAATAATATAATGTCTTCAAGATTTGTAAGATTAATATTATAATTCCATACATATAAAAAGGATAAAAATTACTCTTATATTTAAGAATTTAGAACTATATATTCACATTAATAATCATATCAAACCACTTACAATTTAGTTAACATGTTCTCAATTTTTAAAGTCAAACAAAAGATAATCAATGTATAAAAATTTTAAAATAATTATTAGTGCCAAAATGTAGTACAATATTATGTATACTTCAAAGATAAAATATAGTGGACGAATAAGTTCATTTTTGTTTCCATTGTATTGCATTTATTTCTGCTCCTCACATACCTTTTGTACCATCAATACGTATAGTAGGAGATTGGTTGTTTTCATCAAATTAAAACGAGAATAAATTTTATATGAGAGACGCCTACTCGGGGAGTTAGGGAACTTTTCTGATAGCTTGTGGTGGGGGAACAACGATCAATGGGAGATGAACCTGTTGTATATGTTATAATGATTTGGAAGTTGATGTAGTGTCATAATTGATGTTGGTCTTTCTATATTTTACTAGATAGTGCAAGGGGATGAAATCTGCTCCAAGTATTGTGTAGGAGATTCGGAAACATGTTAGAGACAATATTAGTAAGAAAGGGCACCTGGTTTAAAAACTTACCTTCTAGTTGGTTTTTAGGCATTCAGTACTTCACCAATCAATGACTGATAGAAACTACATGTTATCTAATTATTTTGATAATTGTAGTGCATTTTGACGTCATGTATCTGATCAAACTGTTTGACCGGGTGATAATTGTCTGAGAGTTGCTAGTTATTTGTATTAACACATTTTCTTTACTTATCCATTGTTCTTCTTGAAGGTTACGAGCCGCCTATTATTGTTAATGAAGTTTGGCTTCCACCATGGCACAAGGCTTCTCAAATACACTTACTTTCATGGTCCTAATATTCATCAGAGAGCAGGGGCGTCATTGGGAAATGAAGGAATTCACATTTGTTGATAAGAGTTCTTCTGTTTATGGTACCCACCTAGGACCAGCAACGAATATTACAGAACACATGATCAGCAGAGTAGAGAAACTGCCATTGTCATTTCGGATGTCCTCAGAGCCGTTGGCCTGCTTACTTGAGTTGGTTAGGATTCTCAACCTTCCCATTGTTTTTCTTGTTGGTTTTGGCGGTCAGCATAAACCTGAAACAGATGTTCACGAAGAACTTCAGGTACCTTCTTTTTCACATAATTCTTATTTGCTAATTATCGGGTAGGAGAGTTATTGGAAAATGGAGGTTTGAATCATAGGACATGCTGTTTTTTCCCATGGATGGCAGAACTTAAGGTGGTTCAATGTTTAACCTCTATCTTGGTGGTGTTTATTTTCAGTAATTATTTGAGAACAGTTCTTTTTCTTTTGCATAAATTGGAATGCTTACATCAGGGTTGTAAACATTGCTGTAGGTGGAATTGTAGAAAGTTTTTCATGTTCTCTATCCTTCTCTATGATGACTGTAGGCTTAGTCAAAATGCTTTGTAAACATGCTATAGCAGCAATAGTATCAAACGTATAATATGTGATGGAGATGACTTACCATTTTGTCGTTGTCATTAACCATTGGTTTAATTTGCATCCCTTATCTGTATTACTGTTTCAGCATGGGGTTTAAGAATCCTATTGCAGTCAAATGCTTTAGCAACTTTTTGTCATATTACAAAGTTGGTTAGGTGACAGCAGTTATCTACTGCCTATGTATATTTCACCTTCATTTAAAGTAACCTCGTTTTGTCTCAGGCACTTGTTAATGTTGGGGAATTTTTAGCAACCTGTTTTGGGCTTTTCTTCTCCAAAGACCTAATGCATCTCATCCCAATTAGCAAATCTAAGACTACTCAACAGCCTTGGCAGGCGTTATATGGTTGAAATGGTTGCTTGGGTTTCCCTATTTTCTTATGTGAAACTGGAAACTTAAGCTGGAAACTTCAGTTAGTTGATGAGTGAAGAAATTATGGTGCATTATCCACTTCCGTGTTTCTTTAACCTTATGGCTATATTACTTTTGAAATCCTGCAATGTCTTCTTTGTTTATCTTAACCTTATGATCTAAGTTTTCTAGATATTATCAACTGGCAGAAACTATGGTTTAAACTGAAGATTGTTTGAATATTTGCAGGTGGAAGTATGTGGCAAATTGTTTCTACCCTTAATGATTGATGCTTTCTTTTTGTAAACAACCTCTTATATGAACTATTTCCTCTTTCTAGGGGTGCCATCAACAGGTTCAGTGTTGGGTTTTGTTTGGTTGATATGAAAAAGATATGTATGAAATTTTCTTAGTTATAATTTATAAAGAGTTGATTATGATGTAAAAATAAGTTATAAAATCTTTTCGCAAAAAAAATTTCCGCCTTTTATTTGTGTTTTTTAACAAAATTGATGACAATGAAATTTTTAAGGGGACCGCTTGGTGCAAAGTTTTGCATCTTACTACAAAATGAAAAATAATCTAAAAATACTCTAAAAATGGATAACTTTATAATGGAGGATCAATGTCTTTGACATGAATTATTATTATTATTATTATTATTATTATTATAGATTTTCTATTTCTTTCATACTAACCAAACAAAAGAAAAACCATAAAATAAAATGAAATGAAAAAATAAAATAAAACGGAAAAAATGTATAATTTAAAGTTGAGGTTTTTTCAATATGTGAATATTATGTTAGAAACTTGATGTCACTTGAACTAATCACTTATAAAATAAAATTAATAGATGAATAATAACTACTCTTCCCACCGGACGGTAAAATTCTTTATATTTAATTATTCATGATTCGGGTTTAACTATGTTAGAAATAAATCAACTTCCACTACCTATGTTTTGGGTTTAATCTCCGTTAATTTGTTTCCAAAATGAATTCAATTCCATGAATTCATTAGGTTAAACTCTCATACTCAGGCTAAAGTTTAACATACCTCATGAACATTCAGCAACTCCTATTTATATTAATTGCCGTCCGTTTAAGATTATGTTTTATAGATCACTAATAAACAAAATTAAATTAAATTATTATTTAATTAATAATATAATACAACTTCTCTCTTCTAAACTTTATCATACTAATAAATAAAAAGAATTAAGTAAAAAAAACACAATTCCCATGAAAAAAAATAATTAAAATTCATCTATTAATAAAAATCATATATCCAATTCAAAATCCATCTTCTTTTTAGTATAAACTAAATTACTTCATAGAATATAAAATAAAAACCATAAAACAAAGAATATTTTAACAATTTATAATGATATTACAATGAAATTACAAAGGAGATAAAAGAAAATAAACTTTTTTAAGATCGTTTCTCAACCTAAGTGCCCTTCCCTTAATCGTTAATCCCGTTTTTCATTCTCACTCAAACATATTAAAGTTGATTATAATTTTGTCCGTGCACGGGTGGATCTCAACCTTCCAGAAACCAGACATGCTTCGTCAGAGGATGGCCGATGTCTTCACCGAGCCACTACTTCAAAAACCGTTTCATTGGCTGTTGCTCAAGCTTGGAATTTGGTGGCTGTCCAACTTGCTGGGGAATATTAAATATAGAGAAAATAATCCTAAATCACAGGGTTTGTGATAAAAAACGAGACTCAAAAAATATTCCTAAATTAACATATTTGTAAAGATAAATTTTAGAATCTTTTTTTGGTCCCTTTTTCTCTTTCAAAAGGATTCGCCGTGTGTCAGCACCCTTGTGCTGGCCTGCCCCCTCAAGTCTTTTTCGTTTTATTCAACGTACGCTCCGGCCGGATACTTAACGCTTTAGCTACAGCGTTAGAAGGTTCGACACGCACAGTGCCCAGTAAAGCCAATTCAACGAAGTACTGCTTTTCATTCATAAATGATAAAATTCTCATGGTATCGGAGCAGGAACACCGCCTTTGGCGGCGCCTTGCCGCTCAATCCTTCGGAGGTGGTCAGTGCTGGTGGTCCGGTACTGTTGCGGACATCGACGTTTCTCGATTGAATCTTCGTTTGCTACTATTTCTATTCCGCCCATCTGTGTTTGGCTATTTTTCGCTGCTTGTTCTGTTAGTTCCTATTTCTGCTGCATATTCATGACCAGATCGACAGAGAATCAAGATCATGCTCCTTCATTGGTGGATCTTAACCAGCATTCCTTGCCTGTGTTCTCTGAAAATTCTTTTCAATGCTGCACAGTTATGAGAGTCCGATCCTTTTGCAAAACAATTCTGCATCTAATTCTCACGTCGCTTTTGTTGCACATAAATCTGCAAAAGGAAAGACCACAACTCAGAACTTTACATCGAAAAAGAGGGGCTTCACTCCTGCTGTTTCCGGTAGCAATCAATCTGAAATTGCTGAAAAGTTGAATTTTAGTGCTCCTAGTCCTTCTAAATCTGTTCCTCAGGGATTTCGTACAGAAGAAGAATTGCAGGTTGCTCTGAAACATTTCTTGTCTCTCTGCCACATCTGTCACAAGCCAGGACACAATGCACATAGGTGCTTCAAACGGCACAACAAGGAGTTTCATACCCCCGCTCTTCAGATTGGTCCAAAGAATGTGCAGCAAGCTATAAGTGCACTTCAAGTAAATCAAGTGGACATAAGCCAATGGCTTTGTGATTCAGGTGCGTCATCTCATATGACTGGCAATTTAACTCTCTTTGATACATATGATGTATATAATGGCTCAGACATAGTAATGGTGAGAAATGGTTTGCCAATTGAGCACATTGGTCAGGTTAAACTCTTCACTGCACATGGTACCTTAGTGTTAACTAATGTTCTACATGTTCCCTCACTGAAACAAAATCTGCTATCTATAAGCCAGTTTACTACTGACGATGATTGTTATTTTTATCTGACTCTGAGGGATTCACTGTTACTCACAGAGGGAGCCAACGAGTGATTTTTCTGGTACAAGGAAGGAAAGTCTGTATAGCCTGCAACTAAACATGACTTCTGACTTTTATTCAAATCGGCAAAAGAAGGTTACAAGCTCTATTGGGGCAATAGAGACTTGGTCACTGCTCCTTGTCAGCTTTGTCTCAACTACAAAAACAAGGGTTGATAGATGTTCAGCAAGATTCTTGTGATTCTGAAATCTGTTCTATCTGTGAGTTAGCTAAGTCTAGAAACTTGCCTTTTGTATCCGAAACATTTTGAAGTAGCAATCCTTTTGATAAAGTTTGCTGTGATCTCTGGGGTCCAGCTCCTGTTTCTTCATCTGAAAAATTCAGATTCTATGTTGCTTTTGTTGATGATCATACCAGATTCACTTGGTTATGTCCATTGTACTACAAATCTGGTTTCTACAATGTATTCTTGTCATTTGAAAATTAATAAAAAGGCAGTTCTCTGCTAAAATTAAGTGTTTGCAGACTGATGGACGTGGTGAGTTCTTATCTCCCAAATTCATGTCATATCTTGCTAACAAAGGTATTTTACAGCAAGTGTCACGTCCTTATACACCTGCACAAAATGGAACTGTAGAGAGAAAGCATCGAACCATTGTTGACGTTGATCTAGCTCAATTGTTTCATAGCAAGGTTCCATTTCAATTTTGGCTTCAAAGCTTCCAATCAGCTGTGCATTTAATGAACCGGAAGGCCACCTTCTGCTCTTGAAAATCAGATTTCTCCCTACTATGCTTTGTTTGGTAAATCTCCTGACTACTCTTCTTTGAGAGTTTTTGGTTGCAATTGCTGTCAATGTTTAGGGCTTACAATAAGGACAAGTTTCAACCAAGGTCCCAACCATATGTTTTTCTTGGCTACAAGACCTCGTTTGAGGGATACTTGTGCTATCAACCTGATTCTATAAGATTTTACTTGTCCAGTCATGTGATATTTGATGAGCAATCTTTTCCCTTTGCTGAGAATAATCAAGGCTCAAATGTATCCTCTCCACCACTTTTCAACACCTACATGGATTTTCTTCCAGCCGACACTGGGAGCTCATCTTTAGCTCATTCTGCATCATCTTGTACTTAGCAGATTATATCCAGTCCATCTTCTCCAATTTTGGAACAGCCCATCAATGATTCTACTTCTCACAAATTGAATACTTCTACTGCTACAGCTTCAGTTTCTAACTCTCATCAACATTAGAAGAAGAGACTACTCATGTGCTCCCCCAATCACCGCAAATCATTGGAGACACCATGCTTACTCGATTAAAGACCGGAATTGTGAAGCCAAATGCCAAGTATGCATTGTTGAGTTCGGTGGATAATCTTGTTGAGCTTGCAACAGTCAAAGTAGCCCTTGAACATTCAGACTGGCTTCAAGCTATGAAGGACGAATTGGTTGCTCTAGAAGAAAATGACACATGGGAGTCGGTTCCAAAGACTTCTGACATGCATGTTATTGGCACCAAATGGGTGTTCAAAATCAAATACAAGGCTGATAACACTATAGAACGACTTAAGGCCAGGCTTATTGAAGGGTACAATCAACACACAAGAAGTGGTCTGTTCATCAGTTCGATGTCAACAATGCATTTATAAATGGTGTTTACAAGAAACTGTCTTCATTTATCAATCACCAGCTTCAAAAGCTCTCGGTTTCCCACTCATCATGTGTGTCGTCTAAAGAAAGCTCTCTATGGCCTAAAGCAAGCTCCTCGTGCATGGTTCAACAGATTCAGCTCTTTCTTGTTTCATCAAGGCTTTTGTTTCAAGTGCAGCAGATTCCCCTCTCTTCATTCTAACAAAGAAATCTAACATGGTAGTCCTCTTACTATACTATGATGAAATGCTTGTAACGGGCAACACCTCTGTTTTGCTTGACTTTTTTCTTCAACAACTCAACACTGAATTTTCAATGAAAGTTCTTGGTCGAGTTAACTATTTTCTTGGCATTCAGGTCATACCTATGGAAGCTGGTCTGTCTCTTCTCATCTCAAGAAAGATATGCTACTCAAATTGTACGAAAGGCAGATCTTCTAAATTGCAAGCCTTTATCCACGCCAATGGCGCACAAGCTTTCTCCTCCATCAGCATCTCCTCAGTTCAGTGATCCAACTCTATATCGTTGTCTTGTTGGTTCTTTTTTTTCTTGACTTTTACCGGACTGGATATTGCCTATGCAGTAAACTGTCTCTCAACAAATGCAAAATCCAACTGAGTTTGATTTTACTCAAATTAAGCACATCATTAGCTATATCAAATGTACTATCAATTTCGGTCAACTGATCTCTGCTAATTGCTCTATGGATCTTCATGCATTCTAAAACTTCCATCATACTATGACGACTAATTAATTAAATTAAAACCATTAAGTAAAATAGAACACAATTCTCATGAATAAAAATAATTAAAATTTACTTATTAATAAAAATCATATATCTGGTTTAAGATCCATCTTGTTTTTAGTATAAACTAAATCACTACATATAATATAAAATAAAAAATCATAAATAAGGAGTATTTTAACAATTCATAATGATATTACAATAGAATCACAAAGGAGATAAAAGAAAATAAACTCTTTTAAGATCATTTTTCTTTTGAATCACCAATCTCTTTTTTATTCTCCTTTGAGAAATTCACCAACCTAGAATAGACCCGTCAAAATGAAAAAAAAAAAAGAGAGAAAGATTCTTAATTTGTCTCTTTTTATCTATATATAGGTCTTCCATGAGTTAGAGTCAATTTCCATCAAGATTCTTAATTTACAAATTATTTTTTAAATTTCACGTTGGTTCCTAACGTCTAGGCCCTATAAGCTTTTGTCAAAAGCAGCAACTAGTGCCATTTCTTGCCGTCCAGGTGCTAGCCATTTTACAAATCAAGCTCAGCATTCTGAAATTGACAGATCAGGGTTTCGTTTCAATTGCTTCCTGTCAACTGTTCTTTTAATAACTAATTAAGGACTTCACAATTAACGACTTAGGGTTTTTCTCTCGTTAAATTGAATTTACTTTCGTTCCTCGCACTTTCTTCCCTACTTTTTCTCCCCAATCACCTTCAAATATTCAATACGGATTAAAATTAAACTAATAATCTAAAATAATGGCTAAAATTAATAATTTTTAAACAAAAACTAAAATCACTAAAACTAATAAAAATGACTAAAAATACAATAAAAAACCCAAAAATTCTCACTAATTAAATGCAATCAAGCACATCAGAATGAGTTAAATATATATTAAATTGACAATTATCAGTAAATAGCATCTTATATTGGTGTCAACAAATATATTTTCTTTTCGCCAAACTTAAGTTTAATTTCTACGGTGGATGAATACTTCACGCCGAAGCGAAATGTAGCATTATTATCACTTATGTGCTAGATATTTGGCCCCTTTTGCACCTCATTTTTACCCAAAATAGGCATCATTTAAGTGATAGATGATAAATTGGGTCCAACATTTACAATTTTAGCATGACTAACTTTGAAATCATTAAGATCCCACATTAACCTTCCCTATTAGCTATTTGACAACTTTGGTGTAACTTTTTGCCACTTAGCTATGTCGAACTTCTCGCCTATACCTATTTTGTACTCGTCCCAAGGTCAAACAATATAATACTCTCCTTATTACTCACTCAATTATTTTTCTTCTTCTCTCCCCAAATCTCTTATTTTAGTCATTTTAGATTTAAATCTTCCATTATGGGCAAAGTAATCACAAGAACAGCAAGGTAACACCTTCTCCCATATATTTCCTCTGTTTCTTTCAAAGCTAGAGTTTGGAATGATTTGTGATGTTTTAAGATGGTTTGATGCTGATGTATGCATATATATATATATATATATATATATATATATATATATACATATATATATACATACACTTATTAGTGTACTTATGGTTTATAGTAATTTCTAGTAATTTTATAGCAAAATTGAATGTATTATTAGTTCTGAATATTAATAGATGCGTAATTATCTACAAACAACGACACATAAATAAGGGAAACTAAAATGGTGCATACTACAACTTAATCGAGCAAACCAATTTAAAGACCAGTCTGAAGTAGCAAATTTTTAATTGTAAAACCCTGAGCTAAAGCTCGGGTTTAATATATCTCGGTGATTTGTGAAATGAAACTTCATTTGGAGTATTTGGATCATTGCCTCTAGCTTTAATTTTGAAAAAAATCATATCTATTTATCTCTAATTCCTCTAGAAATTTTAACCAAGGTATCTATTATCATGGTTTTTTGTTGTGTCTTAAATACGTGTGTAACAATCTGAACCAAGTATAAACTGATAAAACTAAGTTATCTCTTTAAAATTGTTAACCAAAATTAAAGATATATAAATTATCTTCACTAATAGATCAGATCTTATCCTATTAAATAATAAAAATGTAACAAAATTAGAGCATATCATAATTCACTCACCTTAAGAAATTCTATTATCAAAATTCCTACTCGTAGCCCGTAGCTAGTGGCCTACCTAGCATTCGATTTAGGCTACTATTTAATATGGTTTCGAGTTGACTCTGATACAATTTATAATGACTCGGCTCAAATGCAAATTCATTACCTAAATCACCCCTTCAAAATAATAAACTCAAATTAAAGATTTATATAGATCATCTCTAATAATAAAATAGATCATTCCCTAATAAGTACGGGATGTGGAACTAAATTAGGAGATATAATAATCTACCTACTTAATGAAATTTCATCATCAAAATTCCTACATTGGGCCTGTACCTAGTATCCTAGCCCACATTCAATCTACTCCACCATCTTATATCGTCTTGAGTCGGTTTGACGCCATTTGAACAATATAGTTCAAGTGTAAGTTGACGACCTAAATTATCTTTTCAAAAAAGTTAATCTAAGCTAACGATTTATAGATCATCCCTATTAATAAATTAAATTTTAACTCATTAGGTATTAGATATAGAATCTAATTAGAAGATATCACAGTGTGATCAAGAAAAGGAAAAAAATGTGAGTTAGTTGAGTTTTATATATGGGGCAAAAAACAAAAGGAGCAATTTTTTTCTTTCTTGTTTAAGTTGTTGGAGTTCGGGTGGAGGAAGACGATTGAACCTCGAGGACATGGTCATGCTGAGGGCTCTAGAACAAATATGGTGCATCCATTTGACAAAAAATAGTAGCCAGGGGCGGAACTTTGGCGATGAGGGATGTACCTTTGTTATGAAAAAGATGGAATTGCATTGAATGATTTTTTTAAAAAAAATTGGTCCTATTCAAACCAGTTCAATATCAATTCATAACCAAATTTGGATTTGTTAATATGTAAATATATTACTAAAAATAAGTGATACACTTTCTTTGAAGTTTAATGCCAATGTAATGATCTATGAGAAGGTTTAGTATCAGCAACAATTAGATGTAATAATATCAACATGGAAATCTGACTATTCATTTAAATCACATGACTGTGTTTTTTTATTACTTTGATAAAATTGCTTTCATCATCTGTAATTTAAACGCTCATACTATATGCAACTAACATAAGTGTATCTAGTGTTGTTGATAGTAATTTTTTTCTAAAAGAGAAAGCTTAGTACAGCAACACTAAATGTAATAATAATATCAACATGGAAATCTGACTATTAATTTAAATCACATGACTGTATTTTTTTATTACTTTGATAAAATTGCTTTCATCATCCAACCATTAATGTAATTTAAAGGCCCGTACTATATGCAACTAACATAAGTGTAGCTGCTGCTGTTGATAGTAATTCTCTATAAGAGAAAGCTTAGTATCAGCAACACTAGATATAATAATATCAATAACATGTAAATCTTCAACATTCATTTAAATCACGTGACTATATATTTTTTTGTTATTTTGACAAATTTACCCACATTATTTAACCACTCATGCAATTTAAAGGCTCATACTATATGCAGCTTACATAAGTGTATCCACTGTTGCTCATAATAATTTTTCTCTTAATGAAAAGGCTCGGTATTAGCAACACTAGATGTAATAATATCAGTAACATGTAAATCTTCAACATTCATTTCAATCACATGACTATACATATATTTTTACATACATTATTTAACCATTCATGTAATTAAAGGCTCATACTATATGCAACTAACATAAGTGTATCCATTGTTGCTCATAATAATTTTTCTCTTAATGAAAAGGCTTGGTATTAGCAACAATAGATGTAATAATATTACCAAAATGAAATTCTAACCCATTTAAATCACATGGCTGCATTTTTTTGTTACTTTTATATAATCGCCTACATCATCTAACCATTAATGTAATCTAAAGGCTCATATTATATGCAGCTAACACAAGTGTATCCACTGTTGTTGATACTAAATTTTCTCTTAGAGAGAAGGCTTAGTATTAGCAATGGTAGATGTAATAATATCAGCAACTTAGAAATCTGACCATGTCTTAATGGGTTTTTGTTGTAAACAACTTTTTCCCATGAACTAAACACCCATAATTTTGCTAATTTGTGAAATCAAGTTAATTTAGATTCATGTGAACGTAATTATGAAATAATTATTTGTCAATTACACTAATTTTTATGAAGATGATTTAAATTAAATTGTCGTGCTTTTTTATATTGCGAAGAGCTGTTATTTATTTTGAAAGCAATTATTTGTTCTTTGATGCAGCGGTTCTTGCATATAGATCAATACATTGACGTCGAACTTCAAAGAATGTATATCAATTATTTTAGTAATATATGTATAAGAAAAATTAGTATCAGCAAGAGTGGATACACTTGTGTTAACTACATATAGTATAAGCCTTCAGATTACATGAATGGTTAGATAATGAGGATAATTTTGTTAAAATAAAAAATCAGCTATGTAATTTTAAATGGATGGTCAAATTTCCATGTTCTGCTATCGCTTATACTAAAACCTTTTGCTTAATAATAACCATAAACACCCTTATTGCACCTTAGACCCAATTGTATGTCATTAGCTGTAAACCATTAATTAGAGGCAAGAATAATATTGCAGGAAGGCTAGGTTGTTTTCACACAAAAAACGGGAAAATCAGCCCGTCAAATCGGCCCATTGAGGCCGAGTTCTGTAGATTATCCTATTCAAAAAACTAAGTGCTATTTAATATATAATATTTCCTGAGACAGTTGACTCGACCCAACTTAGACTAAGTTTGCAACAACGCTATTACCCGTCAACGCATCTAATACTAGTTTATCTTTTACCAGTTGACAAAATGTGACATAGATGCAGGCATCTCTTGGAAGGTTAAGGGAAGCAAACTCATTTACCCAATGCACGGTTGTATCCTACCCAATTCAATAGCCATTGCAAGTTGCTAAGAAGTAATAAATTGGCCATGCGTTTGAATAAGGTTTGCATTTTTGTTTCATGTGCAAAGTGGAAATTAAGAATAATAGAGCTTGACTCATCATGCACGAATAGTCATCCGCTACATCGGAGCAACAAGATGAGCTATTTGCATTTATAATCAGACGTAGAAGTACTTTCAATCAGACAAATCAATTGTAATGTTTCTTATAAAGACGTTACAAGCAATTTAGCTAAAAATCTTCTTGTTCTTGTCTCCCTGTAAGTTGCCAGTTTGCGACGCTTCCAATCTCTAAATTTCGCTCTGCTTTTTAGCCAAGAGGAGTAATCTTTCTCCTTCTTGCATGCGACAAAATCAATCAGATCAGAATAATCAGACTTTTCTCCTAGAGATTTAAAAAAGCCTCTCCATTAGCCCATGTTTCTTCATGAACATCAGAAAAAGTGATCCCACCATTTTGCAGTTCATTGTTTCCCAGTTCTGCTACACTGGTCATGGCAGAATTTATACTGTCAAGAAGAACCACATATATTAATCTATGAGCAATGATTGTATAACAATGCCCTCCACGTCTTTATGACAAATATACAGCCTACAGATTCATCAAAAAAATATACAGCCTGCAGTTATAAGTGGTACAGTTTGCATGTTTTATGTTTTTGAAACTCTTTTTGAGGTCTTTTCATAGCCATCCAGACAAATCCAAATTTCATTTTTTTAAAAAAATCTTTCATGTAGAACAACTCATATTGCAAGCTACGCACTCTGATCTACTTGTCAACTCGTCAAAAAAAAAAACTTATAAATCAAAAGCTTAGGGTCTGTTTGGTTAACATGAAAATAGTGCAAATGACATTAAAATTTTGAAATAATTAACCTTACCAAAACTAGATATATTTAATATATTTTTTATAAAAAATAATATAAAATTAATTATTTCACATACAAATTAAATATGATTACACCTACGAGAACGTAAAATAATCATGATTACCTTATGTGGCTCACCATGCTCTCATATGAGCCAAAATATATTTCCCTTTTTTTCTTATCTCATGGGTGAACATATAGGAGGGCTACACGGGGGCGAAATGTTGCACATTGGAGACTACATGGGTGGGCCACACAAGATGATCATGATTAATTTAAACGCAAAACACATTGTACAAGTATTAATTTTTTTAAAAATATATTGCATATTTATTAATTTTAGTAAGTTGACCATTTCAAATTTTCATGTCATCTACATTTCTTTCATGCTAGCAAAATGGAGCCTTAGAGAATGAAGGACACTTGTATACCCTTTTGGTGGAAATGTTGCACCCTTCATCTGCATCTTCCTGATCTTCTCAAATTTATATGCAATCCTTCGGCTTGACTGCTTACATGTTATACCCTGGACAAGGGAACACAAAATGTAACGAGACAAAAACAATACAAACAAAACAACATTCAGCAGATGCAATAAAAAAAGACTTACTATTTTGGATTTGCCATAACAAATTTTAGACAAGGAAACACTTTTATGTTGAAGCAATGACACTATTGTGTCCAAGTTGCCCTCTTCAAAGACAACAAGATTCATAACTGCCATTAGCAAGAAAATACAACACTTGAAAAGGGAGCTGTGCCCACAATCAGAAGCAAACACAAGTAACCTAGCAAAATGCAACACAATAATAGTGATTTCCGTACAGCTTGGCAGATGCAAGCCCTTGACATCGGGAATAACATCTTCCATTTGCTCAGCCATTTGATATAGTCCAAAAAGATTAATAATCTTTAATACAGAGCCAAGCTTTTTGCGGGCATTATCTAAGAGAAGCTGTGAGTTCTGTGTACTTCTAATATGCTTCATAGATTCCACAATCCTGAACAAAGTACAGCCCGTAAGCTTCATTACAGCCGCTAATAGAAAGAGTTCCTGCTGACACACTTCACCATATTTGCTCTTTTCATCTGTTGGTATTGCACTTGAAATGGTAAGCTCAATTAAACAATTCAGCATCATACAAATATCATCTCGCCATGATTCATCCAGAATCTTTTTGTTATCTTGGATAAATGAAGCAGAAGTACTAAGAATGTCTAACTTATCAGTGCAGGAAGTGGCACAAGAGACTGGTCCCAAAGAGTATACAAGACCACCAATTCGATCCTTGACTCTATCATGTGTATCTGAGTTTATATATAGATGAAAGTTTGATTGGCATCCATTTGCCCAAAAATCGTGTGCAAAGGAACTGACACATATTTCAGTTTTAACCTCATTTGAATAGCAATCTAACTTCAAACTCGACAAATAAAAATTGAACATACGTAGTGAGCATTCCAAAGCAGCTATGGAGCTGTCAAAACACAAGGGAACCAATATTTTTTTCGCAACTCATATGGATCCTTATGCTGCTAGATGCCAGCAAAATAATGTGCGCCTGAAGTAAGAATGGTGCTGCATATATGGCAGGTATGCTGAACATTGATATGGCTGCTGTCAAGCTCAGCACGGTAAAATTTGAAACTGTACAGTAAGGACAAAAAAGGCTATGCAAAAATTTATCCATTGCTCCATCAGTAGACATATATAGAAGAAAATGGGCTGAAATTCCTTCCAACACCGAGGACAAAGGAAAACCTTCTACTTGTTTAAAACACTGCCTCACATGTCGATTGACGAGAAGTTCATCAATAAAAACCTGATGGCATACAAACTATGAAGAATGATAACAAATGCATCTTCTAACATGCATCTAAAATCAAATTTTATATCAGCCAGAATGCAAAAACTTGCAAGAAAACATTAACTGGTAAACAAGAACTCAAATATCAAACTAGAGTTAAAATAAAAAGAAAGATCTGACCTCAAGTGTTGAGCACCAGTATGAATCTAAAGAAGCAGGATATGCTCGACAACAGATGTTAGAGTTTGCTGTCTTCAGAGTTGAATAAGAACCATTAAGTGCATCAGGCTCAAACATACTGAATTTTATTTTATTCCCATTCCTTGTAGCACCTAGGGAATTGCACGACAGTATCTCCAGCGAGCACAATTTGTCAAATATTCTAATTAAGCACTCACTTCTTTCAGAAACAAGGGAATTGACAAACCTCAAATAAGGCAAAATAATCATGCAGCACTTCAAGAGAAAAATATGGTCTTCGAGGGGGTAATGATATTCAAAATTTGACGAGTTTGCTCCCAACTGTTATCAGTTTGCTTACAATTATAGTTGGAAAAAACCACATCATAGTGTTGATTAAGTTGTATGAAAAGCAGTTCGGATAGAGACATAATATCCACCCTTGAAACATGAACTTTGCATCTGCTGTTTAAAACGTCGAAGGACAATGTCCCATCCATACAATGTACATCAAATGATGGATGCAATGAGATCTGCAACAGTAGGCTGTACAGACGTTTCAAATTTGGGGCCTTCATGTCCTAAGTTTTTCAGTGCACAGCTCATTAGAACCGCATAAATCAGGTTGAAAACCAACTAGTCAAAATTCAAGAACCTAATAAATCATTGGTAATAAACATAACAATGCCTTAGAAAAATAATCCATACTCCATACAGAACAAAATTAAAATAGCTTAAAGATTTTATGCAAACTTGGAACATTTTGAAATAAGTCCATTGGAGGCTATCATAGTTATCGGACAAAAAATAGCCTACTTAATACAAACAATTCATACTAAAACTGACGCTAAAACCACATGTCAAAATTCAAAATGACTTAAAGGCATAATGAATGACCCTAGTTAGAAAACAATCAAGATTATATATCTTTTACAAAATCATCCACAAGGATCAAACATGAGCACCTTTGGTGTCTCCTTGTCAGGCAATTAGTAAAAACAACATAAAACCGTGACAAAAGAAAACCAATAGATCCAACGCAGAATTCAACATAGAAAAAAGCAACACTGGTTTTCTTGTCAAAGTGGCACACCCTTAGTGATACCTGGTTGAATGATATGCGCTAACAAATTCAAAATGGTGTCTACTCACAAGTCCAATGAATGATCCAACTCAAAGAAAGCACAACAATGAATTTCCTGTTTACCAAAATCATCTCAAAAGCGCTCCTGATCTTCCCATGTAAAAGAATACAAACTAAAACCTACAGAAAACCACAGGACAAATCCAATGCTGGTGCAAACCTGGAGACCAAATGAACAATCCAATATAGGATAAGAGAACTATAATTTTTTTAATCTTAATTCATATAGCATTGATCCTACCTTCTGATTTTTTAAATCTAAATTCACGTAGCATTTGACGTTACCTTGCTGATTTTTATAATCTACATTCATGCAGTATTTGATGCTACCTTTCCAAACACTACAAACTCAAATTTGCAACAAAAAAAAACGCACAAGACAAAATAAAAATGGCGCAAACCCACAGACCCAATGAACAATTCAATGTAGAAACACAGCAACTTTGATATCTTTATGCAAAATTCATCCTGCATTCATCGGCATCAACTTCTCCAAACATGAAAAACAGCTAGTCTACAAACCTATTCAGTTAGAGAGAGCAGCACAACAACAGTAGTATATGAAAGCTAAAAGAATAATTTATGGCCAAGAAAGAGATTACCTCGGCGATCCTGCAGGGATTTAAGGAGGAGAAGTCGATGACGACGGGAGCGGAGTGATCTCCGGCATCGTCCATGGCCCGGCGAGATCGCCGGAGATGGGAAGGATGGGGTTTGGGGGAAAGAGGTTCAAAGAGGGTTTTGACCGCTCGGAATAGATCCGGACATGACCATTTTTGCGACGGAGGACTATGTACATGTCCGAGACTCGGACAAATTACACCATCTTTGGAGGGAAAGATCAACATTGATTATTTAAGATGTCTTAGTATTCGTTTGCTTATGGTGGGTTCGAAGTGAATGCGCAAATTTTATTTGAGTAAAAATAGTATAGGCTAATACTCTTGAATTAGTTAATGTGAGCCCTTGGATTATAAGATGATCGGACAACGAGGGCAAGTTAAAAATACTGTCGTTTGATCTACATTGATGACTAAATTTACATTATATGTTGCTACTTGATAGCATTCTTATTTTTTCTTACCATCTATCTAATCATGAACCATTGAATGTTGAGTTTACTTTATTCTGCGTAAAATACCCTTTTCCCTTTCCCGAGTCTCAAACTTTTTCCAAACAACATTTTTTGTGACGTCTTTGTGGTCTTCAACTACTCGGTTGATTTTTTTTCTTTGCATTTTCTCATTTTTTATTAACTTGTTTCAAACATATAAAGTAACATGCTTTTTTATTCTTAGTATTGGTTTGGGAACTTGAGAAAAGTTTTTACGACTATTCATTATCGTATTATTTGTTTATTGTTCACGCTTGAGGTTGCTGGCTCCGCGGATTATACTTTGTTTGTGTCAGGTCAAGTGAGTGTGTTCGGTGGGACTAAAGACACCCTTATTGTGCAAAGAAACCGTACGAGTAAAAAGAATAAATAAAATAAAATATCACGAGTGAGGAATAAACACTTAAGTTTTACGTGGTTCTTTAAGGTTTAATTTAAATCTTTAAGTTAGTCCACAGTGATTTGATAATCACGAATTTACTATTTCCTCTTTGATTTTACATCTTCCACGAAATAGTGAACTATGCCACCTTTTGAATTGATCCGCCTTTGATAGCCTTGACTTTAATGCCCTACTTCGTCTCTTTATTGTCTTTAAATCTTCAAAATAACTTCACCATTGCATCCAAAGTGTTTAAAAATGGCGGGGTAGCAAATTTTGTCTCGATCCAAGGTCTAGAAACCTTTCAAATAATTTTTGAAATAATAATAGACTGAACCAGACAATTTTGGGTAGTTCAAACCAAAGCAATTTTGGACCAAACTAGGTGGTGTACAAGGGCTCGTTTTTCTCTCTACGTGCACCAGTTCACAGGTGGTGCACAATGCACCATCTCTAAACTGGGTTGTGGACAGGTCACGAACGTAGTCATGGGTTCGGGCCTTGTCACGATCACAGTCAACCATGGGGCAGTGGAGCGTGTCGCAGATTCGGATAGAACAAGTGGATGCGAACAATAGTAAATGGGCATGATGGACCCGGCTGCGGCGGTAGTGTGACGTCGGCTTTAAGGGCTCCGATGGCCTCGTTTTCTGTGGCTTTGGTGGGTTGCGATCCCCCTAACGAGTAGATCTTCAAATGTTGATGGGTTTGACGTGGCCCAATGGTTGGTTATGGTGCTGGTTGGTGGTAGTGGCATCGGAAAGTTTCGGTGGAATTGATTTTCGGCCGAGCTCTATTGCCATGTTTCGGCAAGGTGGTGCTTTACTATGGTGGTACTTGATTTTGATTTGTATCCAAAGATTAGGTGAACCTCTTGGGGGCAGCAGTGTGAGTGGCGATAGCCTGGGTCAAATGGATGGAGGTCGGAAAGCTGAAGACGTTCTATTGCTGTACTTTTCAGGTGGGCCTCTTGTGGGCTATTTTCTAGCGAGGGAGAGGCTCTTCTTCAGTGATAGCTCTCGAATGGGTTATGTTCCCGATTTTGAGGATGATCTAATGAAGGTTGTAGTGTGGTCGATGACAATTTGGGTTGTAGGACGGAGGCAGGAAAGATAGCTGTTTGATGGTGCTACGGCAAGCTTCTCTGGTGGTGACTCTTTGGTGGGTTGTGTCGGGGGCACTCCAAACTCTGATCTAGTGGGCTTGGGGATTGCCGGAGGTGCTGTTCTAGTGAGGGGCACCTCCCCTTCGTTCTTTCTCTTCTTCCTTCCTGTTTTCTTCTCTTCTCTTCTTTTCTGCACAAGCCTTATTTTTTTAACGTACAAGCCTCCCTGCTTTCCTCATGGAGTGGAAGTATTTATATTGGAGAACCACCTTTGATAGCCTTAAATCCGGTGCCCTACATTGTCCCTTTGTTGTCTTTAAATCTTCAAAATAACTCCACCATTGCATCTAGAGCATTCAAAAAAGGTGGGGTAATAAGTTTCGTCTGAAAAGCCTTCAAATGATTTTTAGAATGATAATAGATTGAATTGGACCGTTTTGAGTAGCTCAAACTAGAAAAATTCTGGATGAGACCGGGCGGCATACCCAGGCTTGCTTTTCTCTCTAAGTGCACCAGTTCACAAGTGGTGCATGGTGCACCAACTCTTAACTGGGTTGCGGACAGTCACAAATGAAGTCACAGGTCATGGGTCTAGGCCTGGTCACGATCACAGTCAACCATGGGGCAGCAGTGTTCATCACAGATTCAGATAGAACAAGTGGATGCGATCAATAGTAAATGGATCTCGATGGACCCGGCTGGTATGGCAGTGTGACATCAGCTTTGAGGGCTCTGACAGCATCATTTTTGGTGGCTTTAGTGGATGGTGATTGCGTAGATAAGTAGATCTTCGAATGTTGATGGGTTTGGTGGCAGTAGCACCTGAAAGTTTCGGTGAAATTGATTTTCAACCGCACTCTATCACCATTTTTCAGTGATGGTGGCACTTTACTGTGGTGGTATTTGATTTTGATTTGTATCCAAAGATTAGGTGAACTTCTTGGGGGTAGTAGAGTGAGCTGCGAAGGCCTTGGTTGGTTGGACGGAGGTTGGAAAGTCGATGACGTTCTGTTGCTACACTTTTCAGGTGGGCCTCTTGTGGGCTGTTTTCGGTGAGGGAGAGGCTCTTCCAGTCATGGATCCCCAATTGGGTTGGTTGAAGGTATTGAGGAGAGCCCAATGGAGTTGGTGATGTGGCCAAAGGTGACCTAGGCTGGCTTGACGGAAGCCCAAAAGTTGGTCGCTTGTTGCTGTTTCTACTGCTAGGCTGCTCCGGCAAGCTCTTTCTCAAAGCTTTTCCGGCGACGGTGCACTTCTTCGGCGGTAGCTCTCGAATGGGTTCTGTTCTCGGCTGTGAGGAAGATCCAGTGAAGGTTGTAGTGTGGTTAGTGATTGGTTTGGGCAATAGGACAGAGGTTAGAAAGATGGCTGCTTGATAGTGCTTTACAACTCCAACCACCACTCCTATAGTCTTTATTAGCTTGGAGAGGGCTAGAGAAGGTGAGAAGTGGCACAGAGAGGGGAAAGGTGGAAGGGCAGAGCAATGGAGGAAAGGGTGAATGGGTGAAGAATAGGCCCAACGCAAGGGAGTTGGCCTTTGCCAATCTGGACAACATAAAGCTCAAACCCAAACCACGCATGTGTGCTGATTCGAGCCGCATGCAAAGTCAAGTCAGCCTTGCGGTCGCAAGGGCACAGGTATAGTGTATATGAGCTAGAAAAGGGGCAAATTTGTGCGCAATTTGGGCGCAAGACACTGGATCAAAGCTGTTGCACCCAATCTTAAGCCCTGATCTAAAAAGGGCTAGCACAAGGGCACTACCAGAGTGCCTTTTTGCTAAGCACATTTTATGCTCACATAGGGTTTGCGCTCATAGGGCTATTGGATGGCCTTGAGAACAGTGCTGCTTTTCTCGAGGGTAAGGATTGACCGAAAGGGTTTCAAACGTGCGCCAAATAATGTAGACTCGTAAGAGACACGATCGTAAACTTAACTAAACTTAACTTAAATAAAAATTGAAAATAAGAGTTAGGGCTGTGTAGTGTTCAACTGGGCGGTGCTAAGCACTGGGGAGACTAGAGTCGTGACTTACAAATAATATACCATATATATGCTCGTGACAAAAAGGGTCAATTAAGCAACTCGATTTGAGTCGCGACCAAACTGAACTAAATCCATTACGCAAAAAGCCAATATTTTTCAAGAATTATAATCCCACACTTTCCTAATAATAAATAATAATTGTAATAATTTCAAATTAAGTAAATATTAATGGGCCATAAAACTATTATGGGAACCACAATGCTAGAAAAACTAACTGTAATGAAAGTGAAAAGAAACAGTCGTTATGGATTTTAAGTTGTAAAAGCTTATTTTAATTTATGATTATAAGTGTTCTAAATAAATTTAGAAGTCAACAGGACTTAAGCTCGAGTAAAGAGTATAAATTCATGATTGTTTAATTTATGAAAAACTAAAGTGAACTTTTTATTTATAAAATAACATTATTTATAATATAAATTCCGAGGCTGGAATATTATTTATATTTACATTTTTCATTTTATTGATCGGTCCATAACAAAAAGTTAAATTATTCAAGTTTGTTCTAATTTATGAAACTGAAAACCCACTCTAAGAAAACACTAAACTAACAAAAAAATAAAAGCACATGTCTACCCCATACATTAAAGTGCTAGGGATTTTTCCTTCTCATCGTATTTTAACATTTTTACGTTGTCGTTTATTCTATCCTCACAATAATTTTATAGACTCCTTAATAATTAGTTAATTTTAAATTATAATAATTATTATATATTATTAGAAAAGTATTGGACTATAATTCTACTTAAATTAGGAATTATAACAATAGTATAATTTTAATCGACTTAAAAGCCTTTAAAAATAAATTCTATTTAGTTATTAACTTTTTTACTTATTGAAATTATATTTTTGATATTTGTGTATAATTATATTTTTTTGTTAAACATAAATAAATATTCATTATTTTTATTTAAAAATAATATCATAATAATTTTAAAATTAATTTATATGTTCTTAATATATGTTATTAATAATTTTTAAACACAACCCATTAGATCGTATCTTTAGCTCATTAATAAAAAAAGAACTCAATATTGATTTCACATTACAAATAAAAGAATTAGGCAATTAAAATACAAGAAAAATTTTAAAAATATAATAAAAATACCTCGTAAAGAGGGTTAACCTAAGTATCATAAAATTAAAAATATCTTTAGTGACAGGAGGACATACGTTCAAACCTACGTAATCTCAACTTGTAATTTCTTCTCCTTCATCATCTTCGGCTTCTACCCGCTGCAGCTCAAACCCACAAAAGTTCGGACACGCAGCATTCTCGGCATGCCATTGAAGCAGACACCGAGAATGGCAACTGTACCCGCAATCCGTCCTCCTCGCCACAGCCCCTTCTTTCGCCAAATATTCCAAGCAAATAAAGCACTGCCCACCGCCATTGTTATTGCCGTCGACGTCCGCGGGAACCACCCTTCGGTTGAGCCCATCCAAGGAGTCCAACAGCCCCCTCCAAGTGCACCCGACCAGCTTCCCCTCCTCCTCCAAAATACGAGCAAAAGTGGCCGACACTATGTCGTCCATAATCTCCACCAGTGAAACATGCATGTCGGACATGAGGATGGAGGAGTTGTTGATGTAGTTGGCGATGGAAGAAATCATGGTGTCGAACTCCTTTTTCGTGATGTTACACCGGCGCTTCTTATAGTCATGAACCATGGACTCGCACCGGGAAAGGATTTCATTCTTTGCCTCGTAAGAATGGTAAGGCTTCTCCAAATCTTCGACAAGGGTGTTGTATCGCTCTTCCGAAATCTTCCCTTCTTCACAGTCTAGCTTCAACTTGTCAAAGAGGGAGGTGATGTCTTCGGCAGACCAAGACCTCTGGCTCTCCATGTTGGTAGCCACAACTAATCTCGGCCACCTGCCACCAACGCAGCCGGGCCAAACCAGAAGAGATCAATATAATCCGGACCCCTGAACTTTTCCTAATAATATAAATAAATAAATATGTAAGAATCTTGAAAAATTCTAAATTAAAATATATAAGAATCTTGAAAGTAAGAATTTTTTCATTGAGGAATAAACTTTAATTAGAATGATTAAATTATAAACTAGCGAGCTAATTTAATTTCATACCTGCCAATCAAACAACCTTGACAAATCCCAAGGAACAAATCGTCTCCAACGAAGCTAGCAGACGTCGTTGCTAGCCTTTAATGTGTATATTTATAGAGGCATGAAAAAAATATGAAGAGGTAAGAGATAAGCATGGAGTATTTCTGGTCGTTATCGGATTAGGTCGGTTCATGCATGCAATGGGCCGGATTGGGAAGGCTTTGATTTGCTCTAATTTTTGCTGGACATGTGTAGGGTTCCCACCGTCAATTCAGAATAAATAGATCATTACCAATTTCCGTTAGTTTAATTAGGTTTCAATCATGGAAACTGTCGCTTGGAAAAAAAGTCTGTCGGTGTGGTCGGTCGGGGGGACAAAGTATATAGTTTGCTTGTCCAATTTTATTTTGAGCTAAGTGGATTAAAATTATTTGGTCAAGTTAGTCACTATTGGATTTGGCCGATTTTTTATTTTTTATTTGTTGTTTTATCTAATCAATTTTCCGGTTATAAAGCATATTACATTTTTTTCACGAAATACCAGTGCTGCAAATAATTTTTATTTTTATTTTTATAATTTCTCTTGTGTCAAATAATATAGAAGCACAACCAGTAATTTTTAAAATATTTGACTAAGCAAATATTACCATGAGAATGCAAGTCCAAATTCGTGTTCCTCAAGTTTAATAGTTTTTTAATGATAATTAATTTATAAAACTTGAAAATATTACCATAAAAATAGTTTATAATTTTTGTTGGTTGTTTGGTAGATCACTTGGCTGAATGAAAATTAACTTAGGTGCTATTTGGTTGGTAAAAAAAAATGAGATTTTTATATATAATTCATAGAAGTGTATTAATCTTTTACCATAAAAATTATCCATTTAGTGTATTTTACTAAAATTAACTTAGGTGCCATTTGGTCGGTATAAAAAATATGATATTTATATATATAATTTATAAAACCCGTGACCCGAGTCAGGGTTTTATAATTAGGACCGGTCGGTTTGACTGCTATTTTTAGTCAAGTCAATTTTAGATCATGTGTAATGAGCCAAAGCTGAGTCGAGTGTATGAGCCATGAGGGTTATGTACACCCAAGTATATGGTGATAACGTTATGAATACGACAGATAAGAATCCTGGTTGCAGAAATCGGCCGATTCCGTGCGGAATCGGCCGATTTAAATCGGATCGGCGTCGCGCCGATCCGATTTCGGGCCGAATCGGGCGGCCCCGAATCGGCCCCTGAATCGGCTGAGTTCGGCCGATTCCGACCGATTTAAATCGGAATCGGAATCGGCCGATTTAAATCGGAATCGGTTTTTTAAGGAAATTACCAAAATACCCTAGGTATGATTTTTATTAAATTATTTAAGCATGGGTAAAATGGTAATTTGGATTTTAAAAACCTAAAATCAAACCCGCTCCCCCGACACCGCCGCCGCTCGTCCGCCCGCCGCCACCCGGTTTCCGCCTCCGCCGTGCGGCCCCGACTCCGCGCTCGCCGCCGACCGGGCTGCCGACCTCGCCGCCGACCTCGCAACGTCGCCGCCCACCCGTGGCCGGACCGAATCGGGCACGCACGAATCGCCGCCGACTCCGGGCCGCCGACGGTTCGTCCGGCCGGGCTGCCGACATCGACCGGGCTGCCGACATCCTCCGACATCGCCGCCGCGAGACTCGCCGCCGACCGGGCCGCCGGTGGCGGCGGGGGGTAAAAATCGCACGGTGGCATTCTTGTAATTAAAAGTTGACTCGAGTCTAACTCGAGTCAAAAATAATAATTAATTCGAAATAATTTAAAAAAATCTTAAAAAATATTTAAAAATATCAAAAACTATAATACACAGAATAATATCAAAATAACATCAATACTTAATTTTAATATATTTATATTATAAATTGTCAAATTATTATATATAACTGATTAAATTAATTTGGACCGATTCAACTGAACCGATTCCTGGCCGATTCAGACCGATTCCGATTCCGATTCCGATTCACTGGAAAACCGATTCCGATTCCGATTCCGATTTATGCAACCATGATAAGAATGAATTATCAGAATATATGAAAATATAACAGTTTATTTTTTATATAAAGTGAATTATAGAATTAGTTTTACGTCGTTTATCGAGTTAAGATACGTTTTTTATTAGTTTTGGGTGGGTTAATAGGTTTAAAGTATATTATTTAATTTAGAACTCGATTATTTTATTTTATATTTTTTAACATGTATTTAGTAATATTAACTTGAGTTGGGAGTGAACGAATAAAAATTTTATTACGAAACTACCCACGCGCCAAAACCCGACTTCCCTCCACACCCCGACACTCTTCCTAATCACACGACGAATGACTTCCTCCTTTGTCACCCTGCCGCCAAGGACCGGTGCCGGTGTCCTGACCCCCTCACCACCTCGCCACCGCCCTCCCCGCCCAACTCCTTTCTCCTTTTTCTCTATTCCCTCTCCCCCATGATCCTCACTTAAGTCGGCCAAAAGCTTGCCGTCGCCGATCGCTGACTCCGGCTATGAGCTCCGACTACCCTCCCCTACTCTTATGCCGACGCTTCCCAACATCATCCCAACCCCGTCCATCACATGGACCCCGCCACTGCAAGTTGCTGCCGCCGGCCGTTGCGCACAGTCTTCATCTTCTTCATCCCCTCCTCGTGCACTAGATCACCTATATTGCACCAATCCCCTCCCCAATCGAAAACCCATCTTTTGGTACCCTTTCGCCGTTGGCAATCTCCTCAGCAATCTATATTTGTCGTCGACTCTTTGCTACTACCCTTGCCCAATCCTTCTTTGCCTAGTTGACCACTCCACCAAGCAGTCCCCTTTTTCGACTTAGACACTTTCTTGCCGCTATCATGCCGAATTTCCCAATGGACGGCAACCACTGGCCGTGGTAACCCAGCCACGAAAGCACCAGCTCCACCAACCCAACCCATCAGCCACCGTCACCTTGCTTTGACAATAGTCAACAATCACAACTGGTCGCTGCATGGCCGACGGTAAAGTGTAAATTTTGTCCAATTTTATTTAATAATGAATTAATTTATGATTTTATTGTGATATTGTAAATTTTGTTAGTTTAAATTTAAATGTGAATTAATGGATAATAATAATGAATTAAGGTTAAACAATTAATTTATAATTTTTATGAAGAAGTCGGAGAAAGTAAAGGCATAGGTTCCTAGGGGCAAAACGGTATTCTGAGCCGACGTGGGAGGTGGGGGCCGGGAGGCTCGGGTGACCGCTCGGAGTTTTGGTTGGTACGAGGACTACGTGAAGGATGACACGTCGGAGGAGGGATGACAGGTAAGGTGGGTTTGGTGAGTTGTCTCTTTATCTCGCGGCGTCCGCTTGTGTTGGGTTTTTTTTTGGTTATAGAAAAAATCATTAATTATTGTGATGTTGGATGGGGTTTTCTGTTAATGTTCTTCCCCATCAAAGGTCTACTCGTGGGAAGAGCTGCTGCTCCTCATGCGGTCTACTGTCTAGTGAGAGTGCTCTTACAACGAGACGCACCACATGGAGTCTATCTCTGTTCTTTTTATGTTTACGAAAGAGATGCGCAGATTTCTTTTTTCGAAGGCAAAGAGATGAAGTGATTATTATTATTATTGTATTATATTCATGGAAGCGACAATCATCCACTTTCTAAATCGAGATTGAAGAATTTATTATTATTATTATTATTATTATTATTATTATATCCATGAAAACGACCGTCATCCACTTTCTAAATCTTTTTTGTTTTTATTTTGACAAATGTGGAGAAGCAAGCTACTTTGATCTCCTTCGTTGCCATGCGATAGAGTGATAACCGGTTATGAAGATGTCCTCGAAAACGCAAGACCTACTTGGGATGCCTCAAACTAGATGTCCATTTTCATGTTTGCACCAAAGCCAGCTTTTTCACCGGCTTTTTCAGGACTCGAGATGAATAAAATTCAAGTCTGTTTGATTATTATTTATTTGCGTATGATGCTATTTTTTGGAATCAATTATCTCTTTTTCTTTTGTGTTTGGAGTATTTTTTTAATGTTTTTTACCTCATTTATTGTAGGATTTTCAATACTAATTACTTTGGTGGAGAACAGCGGTCGATGTAACACATATGGCAGTGTTGAGAAGGCATGTTCCCGTCAATATGATTCTTTTTCATATATGCAGATAGTGACAATGAGCTTATAGCTTCTTTATGGTGCCCTGTTTGGATTCCTAATTTAGTGAAGACAATCACTTTATGTTGTTTCAAATAGTAGCAAGCCTATAATTGTTGACCAAAAATTAAATGAAGGACCAAATCCTAATGTTAGAGGGAAGTTCTTGTTCCACTTATTTTAGCCTTTCAGGTGATATGACAAGCCTCACATGTGACTTAATTTTTTTATGCAAAATTTTAAAATTAATTTATATGAGGGTTTTCATATGGGTTGGAGTTCTACGCCTCCTTTTACTTAGGGTTTTGTGTTGATACGGGTGAAAGCTCTACTCTTCCCATTGGAAATAGTGATTCAGACTCTGAAGATATTTTAAATGATGAATTGGATGATTTAGTATTAACGAAGTAAAATTATACTAAACCCTAATTTAATAGATTTGTATTAATGAATTGTCATTATTATTTAATAGAGAACGAATGATGATATATAAAACCTTACTCTTGTGGAATTTCGGTCTTGTGATGATAAATAATGATTATCTTTTGTATTTGTATTAAACTTTAAACTTGTGTATTTGTGTTAAAAAAGAGATTGAATCTTTATTTTATGTATTTATGTTATGAATTGTCAAATTATTATATAGGACTGATTTAAGTGAATCAGTCCGATTCAGTGACTTACTATTAAACCGATTCACACTGGCCGATTTCGATTTTTGCAACTATGCGCCAACCACACCGCCGTCGCCATTTTTCGGTGATACCCGGTGACGGGCATTGTCGGGCCCCCTTTCCAACCCGTTTGAGAGTGATCATCTCCGCTTGCCCGTGTTTGCATCTGCTTGTCCACGTTCACATCTGCTTGACTAGGCCCGAGTGCCCCAGTATGAGGGCCCATGCCTATGTCCATCAATCTAGACTAGCCCAACAATTTTTTAAACCAAGACCAAGTTGACTTAACCCAACTCAGTTCGGTCATTTTCGGGCCGTTTTTGTCCATTCTTGCACTGTTTTTGGTAATTTGAGAACTTCTATATTAGTTTAGATACATATGCATATGATTTAACATGTTTGGATGTTATTATTATTTTTCTTTATTTATTATTTTATTTATTTATTTATATATTTTTTATTATTATTCATTTCTTATTATTCGTGTATTTATTGATTATAATGCATGCTTATATGATTACTTATTATTATTAATGATATATTTATTTATTAATATTAGTCTTATTTATGTTTAATAAATTATATATATATATATATATCTATTTATTTGTTCGCGTGTATTTGTTATTTATTTGTATTTAATTATGTATTCTTCTTTTGTATAATTATGATATGATTAATATTCATGATTAATGAGTATTAACTATTTATTTAATTATTTATTTATTTGTTTACTAACATTAGTATATGTTGATATAATCTCATGTTTATCTGTGTATTTATATAGTATAATTATATTATTATTTTATGATTAGAGTATTAATTATGTTCATGTATTTATTATTTATATAATTATCTACGAGTGTATTTCTTTGTGTATTTATTTATTTATTATTTATTATTATTATGTCATAATTTGGGTGCCACATGTTTAGTTGTATGTTTATTTACCACTGTTTTATTTATTAGGATGTATTGATGATGTGAACATATACTACGAGCATGCATTAAATAGAGATATTAGTATTTTACTTAGTAGTGGGTTTCTATGTAGGTTACTGAGTTTGAGTTCGCCGTAGATGCGTCGATGGGCTTGGAGCTTGGACTACATGTCCATAGGACTCTCTCTTTGCTTGATCTCTGCTTTGACTACTTGTATGTCGAGTTAAATTGTGTTTTATATGTAGGATGACATCAGTGATGTTTTATTGGATTCCTCTAATGTCGGTCATTTAGCCGTGTTTTCTACACATCTTTAATAAAACTATAAGGATGAGACCCCTTGTTGGTTTTTGAATTGAAGTTCCAAAAATATATGATACAAGCCTCTTCCCAAAGTCTCTTCTATAAGTATGCATATTTTTATGGATTTCACGAATAAGAGAGTAAACGGTATGGAGATATGTATGGATTGCATTAGAACTTTTCAATCTCCGAGGTAGTGCAGAGTATCAAGGTACTATGTAATATAGCACATTTCTGGAATATTTGTCACTAACTTAACCTTTCCTTTTTCCACTCGAGTATGTTGGTGAGTGTAATATGGAGGATGTGAGGGCATAAGCGTTGTATATATAAATATGAATATTAGTCATGTATGTGCGCCGATACTTATTTAGTATGTTTGCTTACTGCCCAGTGTGAGGCAATTATGAAGTTTTTCAAGTTTCCGTGGGTAATGGAATATTCATTTTCCGGTTTGTACTAGTTGTTTTTAGGACGAATAACATTCGTTACTGAAGTTTTTCATTTTATATATGTAGGTCTTGTAATCTTAAGTCGACTTGGTTGGTACACAGATAAGTGCTACACACACTTGAGCTCAACACAATTATTTTCTTTCTTATTTTATTTATATTTGATGTGTTTTGACGTGTATGTAACAATGTCTTCCTTTATCATGATACCAAGCGGATTGTTTCGTCTATTCTATTAATCGAGTCTTACCGATTAACATCTTTAAGAATGACTCGACTCGATCATAACATTTTTGATTCGTTTATTAGGTGAACTGAAATTGGGGTGTTACATCTACATGCGAGGCAAAGCCTCCACACAAGCTCCACACTTAAACATCACTTAATTACTTTATTAGGTCCTAAATGAAGTGTTAAACCTTATTAAATAATATAATTAAGGTTTTGGTTTCATGTTCACTTAGTTGGCTTTACTCAATTCTAGGGTTTTAATTGAATGAGCTTACCAAACGATTTTTTGAACAGCCTAACAATGTCCAAATGGGTTAAAATTTGGCTAGGTGGGCCCTTACACTCTACGGTTCATAGAAAAACTCTACTATGGTTGGCCCATGGTCCAATCAAGGGGGAAAAGGCTCATTAAGAATGGATCTATCGTGCTGGAACAGTGTTCCTGGGCAGCACACCAAGTTTGTAACTATTTGTTCATGAGCTAGAGGACTCCAAATGGGCTTGGCTCAATGGGCCTAGTTAGCTAACACATGATGTTTGATCTCAGTAAGAGTTTGGACCAATTTACTTCGTAAATGAGCCTAATTGGATTTTACAATTTGAATCACTGGATGGGCTTTTTATGGAGTTATCTGAACCCCAACAACTTGGAAATTCATAAAAAAAAGTGGAACCTAACCAATGGCCCAAAGTGAAAAAAAGTAGGGCTTTCACCCTCCATCTTTATATTGTTTAGGTAAACACCACCAAAACATACTTAGATAATTTTACCATTACCAAAATTTATATATTTCAAGTAGACACTTATTGGAGAATCATATATTTTTATCAAATTTTATTAGCTTAAAATTGATAGCTTAACATGTAACACAATCACAGATCATGCTTACAGTCACAAACAATACAGAAAACATAAGGCATATTTATGGGTGTTTCTCATGATTATTTAGTGGTTAGATTAGGTTCAAACTCTACCATGAACTCATAACATTACCAAGAACAAAATAGCATGATGTGTATCAACAGATCCTGTAAGGTCAGAGAGTAAAAATTGGAGAAAGGGGGCTTATGCCACAATAATTGTAACACCCTAAATCCGGTCCACACTTGTGAACCAAACCGGTATGTTACAGGCCCCGGTTAGGTCGGCTAACCCAAACTTAACTCATGCAGATCCAATCTCGGCACCTCAAGATGAAGATATTACTCGTCATGCATGGATGAATGCACAAAATCCTAATATGATACTACATGGATGACATGCAAACTAAATTACACACCATCACAATTACGATCAAAATCGATGAAAATTCTAAAATAAAACGGACAGAATTTCCCCTAAAAGTGCAATTAGGGTCACCCTGTCAAAATACTATATATAAACATGTATCTATACATCACGCAACTTCATTCACACAATCTGTCATCGTGTCTTAGCATTCATCATGTCACATCATCATATCTTATCATCATCTCATGACATTAAATCAAATCATACCATGTCTTAGCATTTCACAACATCCGCAATATAATAGTATCATAAACAAAATATAACCACTTAATCGACTGACATGTGTGCAAGCGACAATAATGCTCCTCCGTCCAAGCTGGCTCCTCCAACTCTGATTATTTCCTACATATAGTATAAAGACACGTCAGTAACAAGTGTTACTAGTCTGGAAAATAAAATAACTATAACAAGCTGGCTATGAGAGCAAACTCTCATATGAAAGAAAACATCATATACTCCACGTGAACACTCTGAAGGGCACCACTGAGGAGCCACTGGGCTGCAGACCTAGTAGCATCCCGAACTTACTGATCTGTTGCTGGTACTGTGCCGCTCTCGACACTTCTTTTTCAGTTCTTCACGTGAAACTTTATCCTAAGCCCTCTCCTTACCTCCATATTTCTCCTGGTCTTGAGCACGAAGGCCGAGTACTCTCAGGCAGTCGCCTTTAGTACCCTTTGAACCACAAGTCCGGACATGCACTGTACTAAACAGTACCCGTTAACCTCCACATTCTCCGGGTGTGAGGAACTCAAATGCAGAGTTGTCAGGATCCCTCGGGAATGGAACAGTCCGCTGGCACTAATCCAGAGCCTGCTTTGACTGTCACGACATCCGCTCATGGTACCTGCAGTCGGTTTCTCCATCTCTCGTCTCACTGAAAATGCGAAAACTATATATATATAGGGCTGGGTAGGGATTAATATAATAGGCCCGAAGGCAACTTGTAGTGGATCTTGTTTTTGAAATCATCCTCGAGGGATCTTATCCTTGAGGGGTTATTAATCCGGAAATCTGTTCGGCTAGATGGCCCGAGTTAAGTGGGATTCAATAAAACGTAACTTAACCCGTCCTGCAAATAATAAGATAAACATACAATAGAAAGACGTAAAACAGAGTCGAGTCCTAAACGGACCTGGTAGAAGCTCCAAGCGTATCATCGCGCCTAGGCGGCGAGCTCTTACTCCGTACCTACACATCAAAACTAAAATTTCGTTCTTATAAAAATTTCGTCCTCGAAATTTTAACTCAAGGAGGTTCTGCTGAACTACTACCTGGAAGCTAGATACACTCCAGTTGTATCCTCTACTCTTCGATAGTCATGTAAATCCTCACTGTAGCTGCGCCGTTATGGCGGGTTCTACTTATGATCCTATCAATATCAACATTCTGTTTCTAAGCTGTCTGTGCCTGTTCTGACATGACCATCATCCTTCTCTTCTATTCTGATCCCTACTGCTAACTCGGCGGAAAAACCCTAGGTCACCCCTAAGGGCCTACTGGGTTGGTCAAGCAGATACTCTAGAGTATCGCAAGGTTCTAATCTGAGCTATGTCTGGAAGACTACGTCGAGGGTAAGACCTACCTGCTAGCATCTACCCATGTCCCTCTAATCCTCATCTGTGAAAAGTCACCTACATGTACCCTCAGAAACTCCATTCCTAGGTCCTACAACCATCCTAAAGTGTGCTATGAGTCTCCTGCTAGGTACGAGTGTATAGGCTAATGAGCTGCACGGCTCACTGTCGCCAGTCTAGATCCAACTCTCAAGTGTCCTTGTATAAGGAACTAGACCGCTCACTGGGTCCTAGTTGACTCGGTCCTGAGTCAAGTATCTCACTCTGTTCTATAAGAGAACAAGGATAGCTGCTATGACTCTACTGCATACTATGGCTCAGGTGACTATCTATACAACCACTAACTACTACTGAAGGGAGGCGAGAACACCTGTACATACACAGCGTGTCTCAAGGAGTATGATGACATACTCTGCATGGGACTGTGGAGTCTGCATCTGGTCTGTGGCATGTGCTCTGTGCTCTGGTCAATGTATACTCATCTCAATCCTCTGGATAAACTGATGGTAGAACTGATACATACAAAGGGGTGAGTGGAAATCCTCAAGTGAAAACTCCACTCTGTCTGACATCTCTAGGTATAGGAAGGGAGGCTGAATCTAGTGGAAATCTAGTCACACTGCTCAAGAACTCTCAATAGGGGACATCTCATCCTCACATGTGGTATCTGGTGCAAGGTAAACAGGGAACTCCACTAGGCCAAGAAAAACCTGCTACATAGGTATGTCACTCTGATCTGTGGTGAGGTCAAGGTGTCATGCAAGTGGTAGGGGAGATGAAATCCCTATGTAGCGTACTGGGTGGCCAAAATATCGGTAGGTCTATGGACTTGTCTCTAAGATCACCATAATTCACTATACCACAGGTGATCAGGCTGTGGAACAGTCAATCAATGACGAATCTCAGAAACGGCTCCTAAGTGGCTCTAGTTTAATCAGCTAACAGTAGGCACGTGTTTCTCGATACTGTACTAGTCACGCACTTCTAAACGGGCGGGGTTCAAACGACCCAAAGAACCACTGTCTCCCCTCAAGTCTACGGGGACTCATAATGAGGTTCGACACGTGTCTCGTCCGCTCTTCAGTGGTGTGTGACCTGCCGTCCCATACCGATTTATAGTACTAATCTTGACTCACATGACTACTACCACTGTGGTAGACTCTCAAGCAAGGCTATCAATGAAGATGAGCATACATTGATATCACTCTGTCTGGTCAGCATGGTCTGTGCTGTCTGAAGTCTCTGTCTACATCGCTCCCCTGCTGGGGTGAAAATCCTCATCAGAAGGTCGGTCTGCAACATCTACCTACACTGTAAGCCCTAATTAGTACCCTGAAGGTACTTCTATACTCAGGGCAAGGCTCAATCCTATGTCTCAAGGTGAGAACCTAATCGTGCTGGCGAAACACAAGGGAATCACTGTCCTTCTGAAAAACCTTTCCTCACTAACCCTCTATCTATGCCCAATACTCTATATAAGTCAAATTCTTATCACTGGTTGGCCCATCACTAAATGGGTTCAACGGAGTGTGACCGTCTACTAACCATCTGATCTATGTATGCTGGTCGTAGCTCATGGATATACTAGCATGCAATCTGCACAGTCTGATCATTGTGACCGTCCCATCTGGAGGTCATGCTATCATGTTCCCTGATTCTGTCCATGCGCATCCTTATGAGACTGTCACTAACAGTGCCTGATGGGGTTATCTTGCAATATACATTTGACCCAAGGGTGTCAGGTCAAAACAATGATTGCAAGAGAGCTGTGAAGTCGGATCCTATGCCATCTCATCCAAATAACCTCACTTTTCCTAACTCTTCTCTGTTCTGCTAATTTCCATTGTAGCTATATCTTGTTCCTCAAGTTTTGGCCCTACTAAGATCTAACTAATCTACTCGGTCGGCGGATGAGCAATACACGGACGGCGGTAGTGCATCTTCGGTCGGTGGTAGTGCATCTCGGACGGCGGTTGTGCACCTCGGCGATGGTTGTGTGACTCAGGTCGGCGGTCGTGCAACTCGGTCGGCGGTTGTGCAATTCGGTCGGTGGTTGTGCAATTCGGTCGGCGGTTGTGCAACTCGGTCGGCGGTTGTCAACGGTCGGCGGTTGTGCAACTCGGTCGGCGGTTGTGCAACTCGATCGGTGGTTGTGCAACTCCGTCGGCAACAGTGCTACCTAAGTGCTAAAAATCTGATCTTGGACGTATGCATCGTAAATCCACTATCTTCTCTGACATGTCTTCCTCCATTTGTATGTCTCCCTAGACGTGGTTGCTAACAACTCTGCTTAGGTTGTCCAATCATGCGTGTCTGATCCGGAGGGGTTTGGATCATGGTGCTGACACATATGATGGTAAACCTATGCCAGACCCACTCTAATCTCCTAAAATCTGAGTGGCTGCTTCCATTAGTGTTGACTGGCCCTCACACGGCAATCACTGGTCTGGTACCTTATCTCTGGTAGAATCTGGTCAAATAACTAATCTCACAGGCAATGGTAGTCCTGATCTTTTCCTTGTCATATCGAGACCTATGTCTGGCAAAAGGAAGTCAAAACTTCTGCCCATAGGTCATAAACTAGTGGAAGAGGAGGATGCGGTGAAGTGCTAATCAAACTGTCGATCCACCACACTACTCATCCTCATTCATCACTATCTCCTAGAAGTGGCTCATCTCATGTGCCAACTAACTTGCTAATATCTCTATACTTCAAGCTCCTTATTATTACCCCTTTTCTTTTAACTCATTCCTATCATGTACACCATGTCCCATGGAAACAGGACTAATGTGGTGACATGCAAGACACTAACATCTGGTCAATCATCTAATTCACTTATGCGATGGACAGAACTAGTGGGTCTCTAAGCCCATCATGACAAGCCTGTCAGATTCCTGCTCACATCTACTAACATCCGAATCTGGTATAAGATAAGAACTTTATACCCATTCTACCTCTACTAGCACTACAATATTCCTTGCTCACATCTAACTGACAAACAGTCTGATATCATCAACCATAGAAATGACCTGTCAACTCAACTAAGGTCAGTTCCACATAATTCTGATCAAGTCTTGAATACACTGTTATCCAAACAACTTATGAAGAAAATCTGCATGTAAAGAAAATATACGAAAACATACCTGCCAGCTGGACTCGGAGCAGTCTTTGCACACACATCACCTATAAAAGTATCATACATCTTAATCGGCCGAGAGTGGCTCTGATACCAATTCTGTAACACCCCAAATCCGGTTCACGCTCGTGAACCGAACCGGCATGTTACAGGCCCCGGTTAGGTCGGCTAACCCGAACCTAACTCGTGCGGATCCAATCTCGGCGTCTTAAGATGAAGATACGACTCTATCATGAATGAATGAATGCATAAAATCCTAACATGGTACTACATGAATGACATGCAACTCAAATTTCACACCATCACAATTACGATCAAAATCGATGAAAATTCTAAAATAAAACGGACAGGGTCTCCCCTAAAAGTGCAATTAGGGCCCACCCTGTCAAAATAATATATATACAAATATATATACACATAGCAACAATATCATTCACACAACTTCTAATCATACTATATGTCATCATTCTTGAACTTTGGGTCCTAACCCATCATCACTTTTGTTGCACTATCTCTGATCATTTCATTTCATATCATTATCATGCCTCAAACATTTAATCATATCATTCACAATATAATAACATCATAAACAAAATATTAAACATTCAATCACTAACATGTGTGTGTGCACAAGACCTCATTGCTCCTCCGTCCAAGCTGGCTCCTCCAACTCGTGATTATTACCTACATATAGTATAAAAACACGTCAGTAACAAGTGTTACTGGTCCGAAAAATAAAATAACTATAACAAACTGGCTATGAGAGCAAACTCTCATATGAAAGAAAACATCATATACTCCACGTGAACACTCTGAAGGGCACTACTGAGGAGCCACTGGGCTGCAGACCCGGTAGCATCCCGAACTTACTGATCTGCTGCTGGTACTGTGCCGCTCTCGGCACTTCTTTTTCAGTACTTCTCGTGAAACTTTATCCTAAGCCCTCTCCTTACCTCCATATTTCTCCTGGCCTTGAGCACGAAGGCCGAGTACTCTCAGGCAGTCGCCTTTAGTACCCTTTGAACCACAAGTCCGGACATGCGCTGTACTAAACAGTACCCGTAAACCTCCACGTTCTCCGGGTGTGAGGAACTCAAACGCGGAGTTGTCAGGATCCCTCAGGAATGGAACAGTCCGCTGGCACTAATCCAGAGCCCGCTTTGACTGTCACGGCATCCTCTGCATGGTACGTGCAGTCGATTTCTCCATCTCTCGTCTCACTGAAAACGCGAAAACTACATATATATAGGGCTGGGTAGGGATTTATATAATAGGCCCGAAGGCAACTTGTGGTGGATCTTGTTTTCGAAATCATCCTCGAGGGATCTCATCCTCGAGGGGTTATTAATCCGGAAATATGTTCGGTTAAATGGCCCGAGTTAAGTGGGATCCGATAAAACGCCACTTAACCCGTCCTGCAAACAATAAGATCAAACATACAATAGAAAAGATCGTAAAACAGAGTCGAGTCCTAAACGGACCTGGTAGAAGCTCCAAGCGTGTCATCGCGCCTAGGCGGCGAGCTCCTACTCCGTACCTACACATCAAAACTAAATACTAACGCCCGCTAACTAAATGATGCATCAAACTCAATAAACATCACACACAATTCAATCATCAACCATAACAATCAACAATTATAAATGTGAAAGTAATTCCAACTTATCCTATTCATATCAATCTAATTATATTTCTCTAAGTTACGTTGTACTCGATTATCATGCTCAAATTTACTTATCTCATTAGATCACTTATCCATCCATGCACTATCAATCACATCATGCACATCTTTACTTCATTCATGATCATGGCATTCATCATGATAACTACTCAATTCTAGCATGCTATGCTAACAATCATCATCAATTTTAAATAACTCAATCGGAGGTAATTATACCTCACGTCGTCGGCAATCGGCGACGGCTAGGGTTCCGTCGCGCGTCTCGGAGCTCAAATTCGGCGCTCATCGGCGTCCGAAGCTCGATCGGGCTCGACTGGGTGAGCCCCGCGGAAGATCCGGTGAATTCCGGCGAATCCAATTGTTCTCGGCAGTTTTCCGGTTGCTTCGACGGTTTTCCGGCAACTTCCGGCGGTTTCCGGCGACAGTCGCCGGCGGCGTCTACTGGCCGGAAAGTGGTCGTGTTGGGTACCCTTGGAACCGGCTCGGCGAGCCCGACTCATCTACGAGGTCGACGCGGCCAACGGAGGTGGTGGCTCGCCGAAAAATGCATAAAACCGAGCCGGCGGTGATGGTGGCTAGATCCGGCCGGCCACGGCGGCGATGGCCTCCGTTCCGGTCGGGAAGGGTCGCTAGGAGGTCTGAGGGTGCTGAGGCGACTGACCTGATCGTGGTGGCGCTGGTCGCCGGCGGCGGAATCGGCGACGGAGAGCAATGCAGGCGGCGCTGGCACGGCATTCCGGCGTCGCGGTGGCGCGATGGGGGTCGGACTTGGTCGGGGCAGCACGACGACGTCATCGGCGGAGCTAGGCGGCGTCGATCGGCGGCCGGGTGGCGCGCGGCAGCGGCGGCGGCGACGGTCTGGGCATGGGGGCAGACGGTCGAGGTTTGGAGAAGAACGGAAGGTGCGGTGGCAAAGTCGTAAATATTACTTGACTCGTCTCCGACTCGAGTCAAAAATAATATTTAAGTCGTAAAAAATTCCAAAAAATATGGGAAAATTCCCATAAAATCAAACAACACCAAAAAATCATAATGATATGCTCTAGAACTATCAACCCACCCAAAATGCCCGTAACGCGTCCTAATGCGGTAAACGGCCTAAAACTAATTCTACGATCCATTATATATCATAATAAAAAAAATGAACTACATACTCTCATATATTCTGATAACTCATTCTTTTCTGTTGTGTTCATGACGTTATCATCATATACTTGGGTACACATGACCCTCATGGCTCATACACGAGATCGGCGTCGGCTCAGTACACGTGTTCTGAAACTGACTTGACTCGAAAATAACGGTCGAACCGACCGGTTCTGAATATAAAACCCTGACTCGAATAGTGGGTTTTACAATAATGGTGAAAGTTGCCTACGTTCTTTATAAAAAAACATATCTATTTATTCACATGGCCGAATAAGATACATAAGTACTAAACATTCTCCTCATAGGAATATCTACAGAATAAAAATCCCATAAAAATAAAACCATGCAAAAATGCAAGAAATAAACATCAAATAACAAGCAACAGAGGTAGCACAAACCTAAAACTAATGAGGGAAGACTAATGGGAGGTCTTTTGAGGCATCCAACTCAAAACTTACCACCCTAGGAGGCTAGAAACTTGGATGAGGGTGATTGGAGCTCCAAGGAGGAAGGAGAAGGCCAGGTAGAGGAGAATAAGGTTGTTGGAGATAAGGAGGGAATGAGAAATGGTGAAAAAGTGAGGGAAATGATGAGTTTTATAGAAAATGGGTCGTTGGCTTGGTGGTATGGGTGGCATACCTAAAGAGGTATGGGTTAGCTTGGTAATGTCATAGGTATAGGCTGGCTCGATGATGTCATAGGTATGGGTGTCATACCTAAAGAGGTATGGTTGAATTAAATAAAAAGATATAGGTTGGGTTATCCCAAAACCCAAAAAACTTAGGTTTTACCTTAAAGTGATCAGACCCACCTCGAAAATTATACTGTAAGTGTTAAAGAGGCGTTAAGACAGTATGAAAGGGTACAAAAGACATGCAAGGGACAGTCCTAAAATCTAACTATATACAACTCAACTAGACCAAACATGAAAAAGTCGGGCGTGCAGCATCCAAACAAGCGTATCGAGCACCGTAGGGGGCTAAGGCCAGGCAAACTTACTCAATACCATATATGAACCACAACAAGAAGGGTCATACCCTACTAACCCAATTCAGGTAAGAACCGAACCGATAGTAAAACCCTTAGGTGGACGGCCCCAGTTTTATACAACCTACAAAACACTAGAATTTGAAAATCTAATAAGAACCTATACTGAAGCTTGGTTGATGTAACCCAAAAATCTCACATGCACAACATTGTATATTTCATCATATATTAACTAAGTTCTATATATAACATTAGTGACTCTTATAAAACATGCATGACACAACCCAAAAGTTACCCAAAAACTTAAAATTTCAATAAGAATGCATGGTGAAATTTGGTTGGTGTAACCCAAAAACTCACGCGTAGAAAATTTTATATTCCATTATATATTGATTAGGTTCTATGTACACAAAAACTCAGACAAATCTTGTGAAACCCGAATGGCACAACCTAAAAAACCCATAAATTCGATAACTTAAAAAAACCTCTAGTGAAACTTGGTTGGTGTAACAAAAAAAAGCAAGAAATTAACTTTCTAATAAGAACCTATAATAAAGCCTAGTTGAAGTAAGCCTTGAAAAACCAACTTGGAAAAAATAATATGTTACATCATGTATTAACTAACTTATGCATTAAAATTAATGAATTTTTTGCAACCTAAATGGCACAACCCAAAAAATCCAAAAACTTGAAAATTCAATAAAAGACTATACGTAAGTTAGTTGGTGTAACCCAAAAAAACCCCTCATGCACAAAATTATTTTGTGTTGAGTATATATTTTGTGCAAGTGGGTTTTTCGAGTTTCACCAATTGAGTTTTACTACACATTATTATTTTATTTTTTAATTTAGAGTGTTTTGGGCTATAACATTTGGGTTTCATATGAGTTGCTAAGTTTATAAACACAATTTAATTAATATATGATGTAATATACAATTTTTTCCAACATGGTTTTCTGAGTTACACCAACTAAGTTTCATTATATGTTCTTATTAGATTTTCAAGTGTTTGGGTTTTGAGTTACACTAACTGAGTTTCACTGGAGGTTTTTATTTGGTTTTTCGAGTTCTCAATTTTTTACATTGTGTCATTCATGTTTTACAAGAGCGAATTAACATTTTGTGTACATAGAACCTAATTAATATATGACAGAATATAAAATTTTGTGCACGTGAGTTTTTTCGGGGTAACATCAACCGAGTTTCACTATACATTCTTATTGAATTTTTGAGTTTTTGGGTTTCTTTTGGGTTGTGTTGTTCGGCTTTTATAAGAATCACTAATTATATATATAGAACTTAGTTAATATATGATGAAATATATAATTTTGTGAGGGCAAGTTTTTAAGTTACATCAACCAAGTTTCACTAAGATTCTCCTTTAGATTTTCAAGTTCCATTATTTTCTAAGTTGTAGTTTGGGTTCCATAAGAGACACTTATTATGTACAAAATAACTCGAGCTAATATATAATGAAATATATAATTTTGTATATGTGAGTTTTTATATTACACCAATTGAGTTTTACTACAAGTTCTTATTGAGTTTTATATTGCATAGTTTGGGTTTCATAAGAGCTATTAAATATATACAAAAAAATAGTAATGTATGATGAAAAATAAAATTTTGTGTACATGAGTTTTTAGCTGATACCAATCAAGTTTGACAATGAATTCTTATTGGTTTTCCATGTTAATATATAATAAAAGATAAAATTTCGTACATATGAGTTTAAGTTAATAGAATTTCTTTATAAAATTTTATTATGCTTTAAAGTTAATATATAATATGAGATAAATTTTCGTATAGAAGGTTTTTCCAGTGATGCTTTAGTGGGTTCTTGACTTTACGTGTATTTTTTATGTTTTGTCAACTAAATTTTATTACGAGGTTAAACAAGTTATTTTTTGTAGGAAAGGGAATGAACTTTCCTATTTGTTTAAATGGTAAGCAGAAGTCCACGTGGGCTTCGAGCACCCAATCAAAACAGAGCCTACATGGGGCGAAAAAAATACGGCCCGGTTGAAAATTTTCCATTTTCATCAGCCAACTTGGCCATGAAAAATCCTGACGGCAGGAAATTTTTTTCCATATGATTGGTCTACAGAGGTCCCAATGTGACCAGAACCAAAGTGGCTACCGTAATGAGCCAATCTATGCCTTGGGTGGCAGGGGGACTTCCTAACTAAAAATGTTTCGGATTAAAAAGAAAAAAAACTAACAGTAACTAACAGTGGTGGAACGTTAGAAGAAAAATACGATAGAGTGCAAGTTGACATATAAGAAGAATAATAATAATGAAAGAATTGGTTATATTGCAGGTGCTGCTTGAGTCATTTCTAAGCTTATTAACATTCAATTTACACCAATCTACCCAAGATGGAAGAATGAGCTTGAAGAATGGCAATGGCATGCAAAATTACTCAATTCATTCAATCACATCTGTTCTCCCTATATACCAACAAGCTTCTCCTAGTTCTTTCGTCCAGAAGCAGCACTTTTGCCTCTTCTCCTAAGCTCCAATCCACCATCGTCATCCCTTTCCATTGCTTGACTCCCTTCCTCCATCTTCTCTTTCCTCCCATCCCTTGCTCTCCGCCGATACAGTCCCTCCGCAGGCTTCCCGTGCTCAGCCGTTCTTGCGCTCTCTGCCGCGACGCTAGCCGTGGCAGTTCTGCCTCCTCTTGCCGTGCTGCCTCCTTCGGCGCCACTGGTTCTCCCCTGCTCTATGAACAGCAATTGCACCAGGGTTCTCAATGGTAGCCTCTCGTTTCTTAGTGCGTGCATGCATGCGCTGGTTGACAGTTTTCTGCAGTCTAGCATTTGGCAGAGCCGCTTCTTCTCTGCTTTGCTTATCTCTGGATGCCCCTGCGATTTTCATCTCCAATATTTTTCATGCATATCATTGTTAAGAGGATAGACAAATTTTCAACAAGTAAAAAATTTGGAAATGCTATCAACTCTTATTAATTATCAAAAAGATATTAGTGATTTAATGAGTAAGTTTATTACTTTGTGATCTTCTGTGTTGTCGATGACAATATGTTGTGTCATTTATGATTATGTTAAAGATAGACTTTAATTTTATAGATAAATTTTATAAATTAATTAGTTAGATTATAATTATGTAATATCTTAGAAAATATTTTTATATTAAAGATAAAATATAATTAATTGAATGAGAAAACATATTATATTAATATTTTATTTTTATTTTTATTATAGTCTAATTAGTCGAACCTTCTATTTTTCATTAGAGTTTAACTTTAGTTCCCCATATATTGAAAAGAGTAGATTGGTATCTTTATTTTGTTAGTTTAATTGGTCTTTCATTATAAATTCTCTATACTCCCTAACTAGTTTTAGGTCTTATGTAAAAGACATACAATTTGTGTACCCAAAAAAAGTTCTCAAAAATTAAATGCTGATTAAAAATTTGGTCCTATATTACACAAACTATTATTACTATTATTTCATTTAGTTTTTCTTTATAATCGTTTAATGATATCTATTAGTTAGGTATGGGCTCAGAAAGATATAAATTGGATATGACTTTATCTATATTTGATTTCAATCCAAAAATCTAAATTTGTATCCGATCTTAATCGGGAGATTATATCAATTTTATTTAATACACTCATATCTATTTTGAATTTGCCAAGCATGCACCTTGTCTCCCGAGCAAATTGACTAAAATAATATAAATAAATAAAATATCATAAATAATCAAATTTTAATATTTTTTATCACAAATAACCATAATTTTAAATTTATATTATATATAGTTAGATCTCATTTTTTTATTTCATATACAGCAATTCATATATTTTAAGAATATTTTACTCGTAATATTTATCTTATTTACAAAAAAACATTTAATCTAATTTTAAATTTTCTCAAACATTTTTTGTGTGTGTTTTATATAATGAATAATATTTCATTTTTACAAAACAATATTCAAATAAAAATATATTGGATAAAACAAACATTTTAATTTTTAATAAAATGTGACAATCTCAAATTAAAATTTCAAACATCTAAAAATATATCTTTTTTATTTTATTTTATATCTTTGATGGTCTAAATTTATTTTTTTAAATTGTCCAAAATTCAATAAAAATATTTTTTGCTCTTTTAGCTCATAAATAATATAGTTTTATATTTTATTTAATATTTATTAGTTAATTTTTTATTTTTATATATAAAGTTAGTGAAATAATTATAATTTTTATCGTTTATATATTTCAGTATTAGTAAAAATGAATCTTATGGGTATTTTTGTCATTATTTAAAAAATGATAGATTTTAGTTATAATTGATATAAATATTTTGAAAATGACTATTTTGTATACTTGATTATTTTTTAAAGAAAACTCTGAAATGTCACTATTTATGATATTTTTTCCTGTAAATAATATAAATTTTAATATAAAATAGAGAAAAATAATAATATTATTTTACATATTTCCAAACATAAATTTGATAGGAAATTATTTCAACTTAAATATAAACGGATTGTCGAATTTGCCAATATTAGAGACTCACTCTTATTGGAAACATCTACCATTAGGATAAGTGTTACAAAATCTACGCCCCGAATGACCCTTCAAATTATATGATGTATTTATTTATTTATGATATGACTAAGCAAACACGAGAACTATTTGTTTGAATTATTAAAAATAAGTTCTAGGAGCTAATATATATATACCTTGAGATAGATGTTAATAGCTTTGTAGAGCTCGTCATGTTCTGGTCTGGCATGCTCCGGTAAGGCCTCGGCCAGAGCCACTATCTCCCTCACAGGAGTGCCCGGAAAATCCCGGGCAACTGACTGCAAGAACTGGTCTATTAGCTTCCCGACCTTATGCAGAGATCTGAACCTGGAATCCACCGTCTCTGGAGAGCCACTTTGATCTCGAAACTGCAGCAAAAAGCTCTCTACGATCACACCAATCAAGCTCACATCACAAGACTGCAATACCCCATCTGAATGTGTCTGCCTCAGAAGCAGCAGGTCGCATGCGGCTGCTTCGTCCAGCTTTTGCCCTGCTCTCCTTATGAGCTCGCCTTTGGTAGAAGGCGGAGACCCAACAAGGGTGGCCACTTTGAAGAGCTTCAACAAGAACCTAATGGAAACCGAGTTCTTCTCTATGGGTAGCATGCCGACAATTGAATTAAGCACCCTCCGGTGATGGGTTTTGGCCTCTGGTTCTAGAACAGAGTTTTCTGGGGCAGCATCGGAGGAGGAGAGATGAGGTAGCCATCTTGATGCGTAGACATGAAGAGCTTCACCAATGAGAGGGGATGGAATCTGCTTCAACGACCGAATGCCGGCTATGATGCATCGGAAAAGCTCGATGTCAAGGTCAGAGATGTCCTCCGTCCACCAGTCCTTTGGCACAGACCGGTGTGGTTTCTGAGAGTAACCTGGTCTGGTGTACGTGTATGCCCATGTAACCTTCAATCATGAACACTAGCCATGATCAGTTTTAACTGTTATTTCACTTTTTCAAGACATCAAGAAGTTGATTAACCACCTATGTATGAACTTCTTCACGGTTACAATTCATGTTTTTATGTTTATTTTTTGGCTCATATGTAGAAGGAAATTATGGAGAAGGTCGAACCTTTGAAGGGTGGGTAAGAATTTTCTCAACAATGGAGTCGACACAGCTTCTGATGATCCCAAGATTTTCCGACCACTCGGGCAATCTCGAAGTCGTCCCCAGAGCCACCACCGAGTCCTTCCACCCTTGAAGAACGTAGGAATGGAAGAAGAACTCAAGCTTTGACAAGAAGTTTCCCTTCTCTGCCAACTCTGTCATCCTAAGGTACTTTGCGGCACAGAAAGTGGAGACGAAGTTGTAAGCACTTAAGCTTATGACTATCCCATAACAGAACTTGGCACACATCTCGAAAGCTTCCTCCCCTCCTGGGATGTCATGGAGCTCTATCGGATTCTCCCCATGGTCCGCACAGAACCGTTGCAAGAGGTCACACTTCGGAAGGAGAGAAAACTAGAAACAGAACAAAGAACAGAAAGAATTTACTCATTTATTTCTGGCTTAAAATTCTAGAGTTGAAGCTTCAGAGAGTACTTTGTGAATAAGGTATTTGGTCTTGTTGATTACAATTGTGAGGTCGCTTGGAGAGTCGGAAGAGACTGATCTGTCAGGCCCAGATAAAACCCATTAGAAAATCATTCACAGAAACGTGTCATTTGCAGTTTAATTCATATTCCTATCAGGAAATTTACCTGGTGGCTTTCTCTGTATGAAATATGTCTGGTCGTGAGCCAATTTTCATGTACTTCATCTTTGGATTTCTGGTTGTTTCCTACTGGTAACACATATCAGATTTCAAGCTTTCATCCAACCGAAGTAAGCGATTGATGTTGAGAAGAGAATATATAAAACCCTGTGGGTTCAATTTGGTTCATGCCCAGTTAGTTAAAGAAATATTCAGGAGGCGTTTTCATGGTTGGAAGCTAGAATTTCAGAAAGCATACTTGTCTACCCATATTTTGTTTTTCCTTGACAAAAAACCTTTTTTTTTCTTTTGCTGGCTGATGTTGTAGAAAAGATTCAATTCAGATAAAGGTAAATATGCACAAAGTTGAAGAAAAATGCTAGCATGTAATGGCATGCATAAATGTTTCAACTTTCAGCTTCTGATTTTTTGCTTGCATCACCAACAGATCACTTATGTCGGCTAAATGCACTCCAGTGGCTGATGGGTTCTTGCTCTGCTGCAACAATTTCATTCTTTCCACAACTTTTTACAAAAGCCTATTGTAGGAGATTATAGTTTAACCAAAGCAGTAGAATAAAAGTAAACTCATTTTTATGATCTCCCTTTTATTCTCATTTAAACCTTCTGATTAAATTTAACTAACTATGACCTATTTTGCTTGGAAAAAGAAAACCTAAAACCCATTTTTACCTGAAAAAAAAACAAGACGACCCATTTTTTAGGCTGTTTTATCGAGAAGCACTATATTAATATTATTTGCATCCTGCTCATAGCTAAAATTTTACCTCCTCATCTGGATGAACGGCTCTGCCTATTGCCAAGGCTAAGATTTATTTACAGAGATTAACCAAATAAACACAACGGGCAAATCAGTAACACGATCTCACAGATCCAGACAAAAACCTTGAACCGGGATGTCAACATATTCGGATTTTCTAATTTACTTTGAAAATAAATTAGAACTTTGTCTTCGCAGTGTCAAAATAAAGAACTTGTCTGCTCTGAAAAAATGAAGACCATTGATTGCTGTGGATAAAACAAAACCACCCATAAAACTACCACTTTTATTTAATAGATCTTTCGTCTCAAACCATGCCCATAAATCCAAACTAACGAAAACAGAGATTGAAGCTGCTAAAACATGAAACGCTTACTCTTACCTCGCCGGACGTCTCTGCTCTCAATGTCTTCCCTCCGTCTCTGTCTTGCCCAGGCTGTCTTTCATCAACTCGATCGAAAAAACCAACCTTCACTTCTTCATCATGTGGACCAGAAACGGCCTCCCATCACCTTGAGTCTTTGACACCAACTATTCTAATTTCTACGCAACAACTGTGGGCTTAAAGCAGCTTTCCTCACTATCTGATTGCTAAAATCTTGAACGTGTCGCCGTCCCCATTTCATAATTTTCTTGCCCTGTAGTTATTAGAGAATGAATTTGTCAACGCCATAGCCCCACTATTCTGGGTTGTGGCGGTTGCAGAAACGAGAATGTTACTCTCCTATAGGGGACCCGATTCATAAGAAAGAAATTGGCACATTTTTTTGTTCCACATAGCAAAAAGTGAAGGATAATTCCACCATCAACCATCACTCATAGATTATATATTGAAGGTAAGGATCAAGTTGGTCCGGAGTTGCAACTAATGCATCACTTTTGGGCTTCCCGGAGTCGCATTCGCTTGTCAGTCACTTAAGGTGAGGGATGAAGGCAAGCAAAAGAGTAGAAGGTTAAAAGGTAATTTTCAATTCCATCGACTAGAGAGGCTGGCCATGGCCGTCAGAGTTGTTGAAGAGAAAGAATGCAACACAGGACGGCATTTTGGGAAGGACATGATAAATCCATTGACAAAGAGAGGAAAGAGGGAGGGATTCTTGCCTCTTTGGATTTGAAGACATGGGTGGGGAGCTATAATGACTGAGAAAGAAAGAAAGTAAAAAGTGGGGGAAGGAAGAGAAAGATCCCCTGTAGATACCCATGATGCTTCCACCCACCGTATAACAAGCCAGATTCTCTGTGTCCCCCTCTAAGTGCATGAGGGAGAGCTTGCAAGGCGGCTTGGCAACTACATATGACGATGGGACCGGTCGGCCAACAAGGCGGTGTGGTGACAAGGATGGTGGTGGTGCAAATATGGGAGCGTGCCAATGAGTTCTTGATCAGTTCAAGGCAGTATCATGTAAAGGGCAACCGGGCAACTAGTACATCAACAGATCTTTCAAGTCTCGTGGAGGTTGGAGTTCTTGTGGAACGAAATCTGGGAATGGACCAGCTGCTGTCTTTCTCCTCTTCCACTCACCGCCCTGGTCAAGACGATACTTGACATCTCGTGGATTTCTTTGGCTGCTCACTCGGAAAAGAGCGACAAAAATTAGACCAACTTGCGTCGTATGACTTCTTCCGCAACTGGGGGCCATTGGCTCACTCACAATTGGATCCAATACATTAAGCCAGCAGTATCATCAAATGCGACAGTATCTGTCATCTTCTTTTACCAATCATCTCTGCAGTAATAATACTATTATTTTTGTGATATATTATTCCGGCAAAATTATAGAATTGTACAACATAGCGTTCTCAAAAAATTATGAAGATTTAAAGGTGGAATTAGCACCATATGGGCAAAAGAAAAAGTTGCGTTATCTGAGAATTTGGCGTGCTTCTCTACCACTAAGTAGGACAACATGACTAGATTAGCAGCGCTTTTCATTTCAAGAAATAGTAGCTTGTAGTAGAAAAATTCCAAGAGGAAGCAGACGCCGAGATCCAAAACAAGATAGCGAAATTTCTATACATATAAGAATTTTCAGATTCATTGATAAACTTGATAAGATGGCTCCTTTGACTCTTGTCCCGGCATTTAAAACAACCAAAGGTAAATGAGAAGTTTGATAGTGCTTGGACTTCATAACGTCTTTTGAACCTAGGAGCAGAGTAAATACTGCGCCATGTTTATGGTGTGCGTACAAGGGCAAAAGTAAGCAGAAATTTTGGAGCTCAAAGGCTGGTTCATGCTACATGTTGTTGAGTAAAAAAAACTTTAAACTTTATCCAAAATTATATAGATGATAAAATTATCATTAATAAAACCATCTTCACATCAAATCATCAAGATAATAAATTTAATAATGGAAGCGTACCTGGATCCATAATAGTAAAGCAATTCTTTGATTTCTTCTGGTTTGATCTTTCAAATTCTACACCGGTTCTCCAAAGCTAGAGTTCCTGGATGATGGG